>CAUJRP010000014.1:0-124000 GCA_963402855.1 Ormia ochracea
TTTAATTAATTTTTTCCATTTTATTGTATTTCCAATTTAGAATTGCACTAAAGGATGAATTTTTGAGAACAGGAGGTGACGGGCAGCTGGAAATAATAAGTTTTATGTCTTGTAATGATACCTAAATACTAGAATACTAACATTTTTCATTTTAATTAATTTTTTCCATTTTATTGAATTTCCAATCTAGAATTCCACTAAAGGATGAATTTTGTGAGAACAGGAGGTGATGGGCGGCTGGAAATAATAAGTTTTACGTCTTGTAATGATACCTAAATACTAGAATACTAACATTTTTCATTTTAATTAATTTTTTCCATTTTATTGTATTTCCAATCTAGAATTCCACTAAATGATGAATTTTGTGAGAATAGGAGGTGATGGGCGGCTGGAAATAATAAGTTTTTCGTCTTGTAATGATACATAAATACTAGAATACTAACATTTTTCATTTTAATTAATTTTTTCCATTTTATTGTATTTCCAATCTAGAATTCTACTAAAGGATGAATTTTTTGAGAACAGGAGGTGATGGGCGGCTGGAAATAATAAGTTTTTCGTCTTGTAATGATACCTAAATACTAGAATACTAACATTTTTCATTTTAATTAATTTATTCCATTTTATTGTATTTCCAATTTGGAATTCCACTAAAGGATGTATTCCAAGAGAACAGGGGGTGACATGCAGCTGGAAAATATAAGTTTTTCGTCTTGTAATGATACCTAAATACTAGAATACTAACATTTTTCATTTTAATTAATTTTTTCCATTTTATTGTATTTCCAATCTAGAATTCCACTAAAGGATGAATTTTTTGAGAACAGGAAATGATGGGCGGCTGGAAATAATAAGTTTTACGTCTTGTAATGATACCTAAATACTAGAATACTAACATTTTTCATTTTAATTAATTTTTTCCATTTTATTGTATTTCCATTTTGGAATTCCACTAAAGGATGTATTCCAAGAGAACAGGAGGTGACGGGCAGCTGGAAAATATAAGTTTTTTGTCCAGTAATGATACCTAAATACTAGAATACTAACATTTTTCATTTTAATTAATTTTTTCCATTTTATTGTATTTCCAATCTAGAATTCCACTAAAGGATGAATTTTTTGAGAACTTGAGGTGATGGGCGGCTGGAAATAATAAGTTTTTCGTCTTGTAATGATACCTAAATACTAGAATACTAACATTTTTCATTTTAATTAATTTATTCCATTTTATTGTATTTCCAATCTAGAATTCCACTGAAGGATGTATTCCAAGAGAACAGGAGGTGACGGGCAGCTGGAAAATATAAGTTTTTTGTCCAGTAATGATACCTAAATACTAGAATACTAACATTTTTCATTTTAATTAATTTTTTCCATTTTATTGTATTTCCAATCTAGAATTCCACTAAAGGATGAATTTTTTGAGAACAGGAGGTGATGGGCGGCTGGAAATAATAAGTTTTTCGTCTTGTAATGATACCTAAATACTAGAATACTAACATTTTTCATTTTAATTAATTTATTCCATTTTATTGTATTTCCAATCTAGAATTCCACTAAAGGATGAATTTTTTGAGAACAGGAGGTGATGGGCGGCTGGAAATAATAAGTTTTACGTCTTGTAATGACACCTAAATACTAGAATACTAACATTTTTCATTTTAGTAAATTTTTTCCATTTTATTGTAGTTCCAATATGGAATTCTCATAAAGGATGAATTCCAGGACAACAGGAGGTGACGGGCGGCTGGAAAATATAAGTTTTTCGTCCTGTAATGATACCCATTTACTAGAATACTAACATTTTTCATTTTAATTAATTTTTTCCATTTTATTGTATTTCCAATCTAGAATTCCACTAAAGGATGAATTTTTTGAGAACAGGAGGTGATGGGCGGCTGGAAATAATAAGTTTTTCGTCTTGTATAAATACCTAAATACTAGAATACTAACGTTTTTCATTTTAATTAATTTATTCCATTTTATTGTATTTCCAATTTGGAATTCCACTAAAGGATGTATTCCAAGAGAACAGGAGGTGACATGCAGCTGGAAAATATAAGTTTTTCGTCTTGTAATGATACCTAAATACTAGAATACTAACATTTTTCATTTTAATTAATTTTTTCCATTTTATTGTGTTTCCAATCTAGAATTCCACTAAAGGATGAATTTTTTGAGAACAGGAGGTGATGGGCGGCTGGAAATAATAAGTTTTACGTCTTGTAATGATACCTAAATACTAGAATACTAACATTTTTCATTTTAATTAATTTTTTCCATTTTATTGTATTTCCAATCTAGAATTCCACTAAAGGATGAATTTTTTGAGAACAGGAGGTGATGGGCGGCTGGAAATATTAAGTTTTTCGTCTTGTAATGATACCCATTTACTAGAATACTAACATTTTTCATTTTAATTAATTTTTTCCATTTTATTGTATTTCCAATCTAGAATTCCACTAAAGGATGAATTTTTTGAGAACAGGAGGTGATGGGCGGCTGGAAATAATAAGTTTTACGTCTTGTAATGATACCTAAATACTAGAATACTAACATTTTTCATTTTAATTAATTTTTTCCATTTTATTGTATTTCCATTTTGGAATTCCACTAAAGGATGTATTCCAAGAGAACAGGAGGTGACGGGCAGCTGGAAAATATAAGTTTTTTGTCCAGTAATGATACCTAAATACTAGAATACTAACATTTTTCATTTTAATTAATTTTTTCCATTTTATTGTATTTCCAATCTAGAATTCCACTAAAGGATGAATTTTTTGAGAACAGGAGGTGATGGGCGGCTGGAAATATTAAGTTTTTCGTCTTGTAATGATACCTAAATACTAGAATACTAACATTTTTCATTTTAATTAATTTATTCCATTTTATTGTATTTCCAATCTAGAATTCCACTAAAGGATGAATTTTTTGAGAACAGGAGGTGACGGGCAGCTGGAAAATATAAGTTTTTCGTCTTGTAATGACACCTAAATACTAGAATACTAACATTTTTCATTTTAGTAAATTTTTTCCATTTTATTGTAGTTCCAATATGGAATTCTCATAAAGGATGAATTCCAGGATAACAGGAGGTGACGGGCGGCTGGAAAATATAAGTTTTTCGTCCTGTAATGATACCCATTTACTAGAATACTAACATTTTTCATTTTAATTAATTTTTTCCATTTTATTGTATTTCCAATTTAGAATTGCACTAAAGGATGAATTTTTGAGAACAGGAGGTGACGGGCAGCTGGAAAATATAAGTTTTTCGTCTTGTAATGATACCTAAATACTAGAATACTAACATTTTTCATTTTAATTAATTTATTCCATTTTATTGTATTTCCAATTTGGAATTCCACTAAAGGATGTATTCCAAGAGAACAGGAGGTGACGGGCAGCTGGAAAATATAAGTTTTTCGTCTTGTAATGATACCTAAATACTAGAATACTAACATTTTTCATTTTAGTAAATTTTTTCCATTTTATTGTAGTTCCAATATGGAATTCTCATAAAGGATGAATTCCAGGAGAACAGGAGGTGACAGGCGGCTGGAAAATATAAGTTTTTCGTCCTGTAATGATACCCATTTACTAGAATACTAACATTTTTCATTTTAGTAAATTTTTTCCATTTTATTGTAGTTCCAATATGGAATTCTCATAAAGGATGAATTCCAGGAGAACAGGAGGTGATGGGCGGCTGGAAATAATAAGTTTTTTGTCCTGTAATGATACCTAATCACTAGAATACTAACTTTTTCCATTTTAGTTAATTTTTTCCATTTTATTGTATTTCCAATCTAGAATTCCACTAAAGGATGAATTTTTTGAGAACAGGAGGTGATGGGCGGCTGGAAATAATAAGTTTTTCGTCTTGTAATGATACCTAAATACTAGAATACTAACATTTTTCATTTTAGTAAATTTTTTCCATTTTATTGTAGTTCCAATATGGAATTCTCATAAAGGATGAATTCCAGGAGAACAGGAGGTGATGGGCGGCTGGAAATAATAAGTTTTTCGTCTTGTAATGATACCTAAATACTAGAATACTAACATTTTTCATTTTAATTAATTTTTTCCATTTTATTGTATTTCCAATCTAGAATTCCACTAAAGGATGAATTTTTTGAGAACAGGAGGTGATGGGCGGCTGGAAATAATAAGTTTTTCGTCTTGTAATGATACCTAAATACTAGAATACTAACATTTTTCATTTTAATTAATTTTTTCCATTTTATTGTATTTCCATTTTGGAATTCCACTAAAGGATGTATTCCAAGAGAACAGGAGGTGACGGGCAGCTGGAAAATATAAGTTTTTCGTCCAGTAATGATACCTAAATACTAGAATACTAACATTTTTCATTTTAATTAATTTTTTCCATTTTATTGTATTTACAATCTAGAATTATACTAAAGGATGAATTTTTTGAGAACAGGAGGTGATGGGCGGCTGGAAATAATAAGTTTTTCGTCTTGTAATGATACCTAAATACTAGAATACTAACATTTTTCATTTTAATTAATTTATTCCATTTTATTGTATTTCCAATTTGGAATTCCACTAAAGGATGTATTCCAAGAGAACAGGAGGTGACGGGCAGCTGGAAAATATAAGTTTTTCGTCTTGTAATGATACCTAAATACTAGAATACTAACATTTTTCATTTTAGTAAATTTTTTCCATTTTATTGTAGTTCCAATATGGAATTCTCATAAAGGATGAATTCCAGGAGAACAGGAGGTGACGGGCGGCTGGAAATAATAAGTTTTTCGTCTTGTAATGATACCTAATTACTAGAATACTAACATTTTCCATTTTAGTTAATTTTTTCCATTTAATTGTATTTCCAATCTAGAATTCCACTAAAGGATGAATTTTTGGAGAACAGGAGGTGATGGGCAACTGGAAATAATAAGTTTTTCGACTTGTAATGATACCTAAATACTAGAATACTAACATTTTTCATTTTAATTAATTTTTTCCATTTTATTGTATTTCCAATCTAGAATTCCACTAAAGGATGAATTTTTTGAGAACAGGAGGTGATGGGCGGCTGGAAATAATAAGTTTTTCGTCTTGTAGTGATACCTAAATACTAGAATACTAAAATTTTTATTTTAATTAATTTTTTCCATTTAATGGTATTTCCAATCTAGAATTCCACTAAAGGATGAATTTTTGAGAACACGAGGTGACGGGCAGCTGGAAAATATAAGTTTTTCGTCCTGTAATGATACCCATTTACTAGAATACTAACATTTTTCATTTTAATTAATTTTTTCCATTTTATTGTATTTCCAATCTAGAATTCCACTAAAGGATGAATTTTTTGAGAACAGGAGGTGACGGGCAGCTGGAAAATATAAGTTTTTCGTCCAGTAATGATACCTAATCACTAGAATACTAACATTTTCCATTTTAGTTAATTTTTTCCATTTTATTGCATTTCCAATCTAGAATTCCACTAAAGGATGAATTTTTTGAGAACAGGAGGTGATGGGCGGCTGGAAATAATAAGTTTTTCGTCTTGTAATGATACCTAAATACTAGAATACTAACATTTTTCATTTTAATTAATTTTTTCCATTTTATTGTATTTACAATCTAGAATTATACTAAAGGATGAATTTTTTGAGAACAGGAGGTGATGGGCGGCTGGAAATAATAAGTTTTTCGTCTTGTAATGATACCTAAATACTAGAATACTAACATTTTTCATTTTAATTAATTTATTCCATTTTATTGTATTTCCAATTTGGAATTCCACTAAAGGATGTATTCCAAGAGAACAGGAGGTGACGGGCAGCTGGAAAATAGAAGTTTTTCGTCTTGTAATGATACCTAAATACTACAATACTAACATTTTTCATTTTAGTAAATTTTTTCCATTTTATTGTAGTTCCAATATAGAATTCTCATAAAGGATGAATTCCAGGAGAACAGGAGGTGACGGGCGGCTGGAAATAATAAGTTTTTCGTCCAGTAATGATACCTAATCACTAGAATACTAACATTTTCCATTTTAGTTAATTTTTTCCATTTTATTGTATTTCCAATCTAGAATTCCACTAAAGGATGAATTTTTTGAGAACAGGAGGTGATGGGCGGCTGGAAATAATAAGTTTTTCGTCTTGTAGTGATACCTAAATACTAGAATACTAACATTTTCCATTTTAGTTAATTTTTTCCATTTTATTGTATTTCCAAACTAGAATTCCACTAAAGGATGAATTTTTTGAGAACAGGAGGTGATGGGCGGCTGGAAATAATAAGTTTTTCGTCCAGTAATGATACCTAATCACTAGAATACTAACATTTTCCATTTTAGTTAATTTTTTCCATTTTATTGTAGTTCCAATATAGAATTCTCATAAAGGATGAATTCCAGGAGAACAGGAGGTGACGGGCGGCTGGAAATAATAAGTTTTTCGTCCAGTAATGATACCTAATCACTAGAATACTAACATTTTCCATTTTAGTTAATTTTTTCCATTTTATTGTATTTCCAATCTAGAATTCCACTAAAGGATGAATTTTTTGAGAACAGGAGGTGATGGGCGGCTGGAAATAATAAGTTTTTCGTCTTGTAGTGATACCTAAATACTAGAATACTAACATTTTTCATTTTAATTAATTTCTTCCATTTTATTGTATTTCCAATTTGGAATTCTACTAAAGGATGTATTCCAGGAGAACAGGAGGTGACGGGCAGCTGGAAAATATAAGTTTTTCGTCCAGTAATGATACCTAATCACTAGAATACTAACATTTTCCATTTTAGTTAATTTTTTCCATTTTATTGTATTTCCAATCTAGAATTCCACTAAAGGATGAATTTTTTGAGAACAGGAGGTGATGGGCGACTGGAAATAATAAGTTTTTCGTCTTGTAATGATACCTAAATACTAGAATACTAACATTTTTCATTTTAGTAAATTTTTTCCATTTTATTGTAGTACCAATATGGAATTCTCATAAAGGATGAATTCCAGGAGAACAGGAGGTGATGGGCGGCTGGAAATAATAAGTTTTTCGTCTTGTAATGATACCTAAATACTAGAATACTAACATTTTTCATTTTAATTAATTTTTTCCATTTTATTGTATTTCCATTTTGGAATTCCACTAAAGGATGTATTCCAAGAGAACAGGAGGTGACGGGCAGCTGGAAAATATAAGTTTTTCGTCCAGTAATGATACCTAAATACTAGAATACTAACATTTTTCATTTTAATTAATTTTTTCCATTTTATTGTATTTACAATCTAGAATTATACTAAAGGATGAATTTTTTGAGAACAGGAGGTGATGGGCGGCTGGAAATAATAAGTTTTTCGTCTTGTAATGATACCTAAATACTAGAATACTAACATTTTTCATTTTAATTAATTTATTCCATTTTATTGTATTTCCAATTTGGAATTCCACTAAAGGATGTATTCCAAGAGAACAGGAGGTGACGGGCAGCTGGAAAATATAAGTTTTTCGTCTTGTAATGATACCTAAATACTAGAATACTAACATTTTTCATTTTAGTAAATTTTTTCCATTTTATTGTAGTTCCAATATGGAATTCTCATAAAGGATGAATTCCAGGAGAACAGGAGGTGACGGGCGGCTGGAAATAATAAGTTTTTCGTCTTGTAATGATACCTAATTACTAGAATACTAACATTTTCCATTTTAGTTAATTTTTTCCATTTAATTGTATTTCCAATCTAGAATTCCACTAAAGGATGAATTTTTGGAGAACAGGAGGTGATGGGCAACTGGAAATAATAAGTTTTTCGACTTGTAATGATACCTAAATACTAGAATACTAACATTTTTCATTTTAATTAATTTTTTCCATTTTATTGTATTTCCAATCTAGAATTCCACTAAAGGATGAATTTTTTGAGAACAGGAGGTGATGGGCGGCTGGAAATAATAAGTTTTTCGTCTTGTAGTGATACCTAAATACTAGAATACTAAAATTTTTATTTTAATTAATTTTTTCCATTTAATGGTATTTCCAATCTAGAATTCCACTAAAGGATGAATTTTTGAGAACAGGAGGTGACGGGCAGCTGGAAAATATAAGTTTTTCGTCCTGTAATGATACCCATTTACTAGAATACTAACATTTTTCATTTTAATTAATTTTTTCCATTTTATTGTATTTCCAATCTAGAATTCCACTAAAGGATGAATTTTTTGAGAACAGGAGGTGACGGGCAGCTGGAAAATATAAGTTTTTCGTCCAGTAATGATACCTAATCACTAGAATACTAACATTTTCCATTTTAGTTAATTTTTTCCATTTTATTGCATTTCCAATCTAGAATTCCACTAAAGGATGAATTTTTTGAGAACAGGAGGTGATGGGCGGCTGGAAATAATAAGTTTTTCGTCTTGTAATGATACCTAAATACTAGAATACTAACATTTTTCATTTTAATTAATTTTTTCCATTTTATTGTATTTACAATCTAGAATTATACTAAAGGATGAATTTTTTGAGAACAGGAGGTGATGGGCGGCTGGAAATAATAAGTTTTTCGTCTTGTAATGATACCTAAATACTAGAATACTAACATTTTTCATTTTAATTAATTTATTCCATTTTATTGTATTTCCAATTTGGAATTCCACTAAAGGATGTATTCCAAGAGA
The DNA here is from genome assembly GCA_963402855.1 of Ormia ochracea. Lineage (NCBI taxonomy): Eukaryota > Metazoa > Arthropoda > Insecta > Diptera > Tachinidae > Ormia > Ormia ochracea. The sequence goes on from CAUJRP010000014.1 coordinate 8,671, forward strand.
ACAGGAGGTGACGGGCAGCTGGAAAATAGAAGTTTTTCGTCTTGTAATGATACCTAAATACTACAATACTAACATTTTTCATTTTAGTAAATTTTTTCCATTTTATTGTAGTTCCAATATAGAATTCTCATAAAGGATGAATTCCAGGAGAACAGGAGGTGACGGGCGGCTGGAAATAATAAGTTTTTCGTCCAGTAATGATACCTAATCACTAGAATACTAACATTTTCCATTTTAGTTACTTTTTTCCATTTTATTGTATTTCCAATCTAGAATTCCACTAAAGGATGAATTTTTTGAGAACAGGAGGTGATGGGCGGCTGGAAATAATAAGTTTTTCGTCTTGTAGTGATACCTAATTACTAGAATACTAACATTTTCCATTTTAGTTAATTTTTTCCATTTAATTGTATTTCCAATCTAGAATTCCACTAAAGGATGAATTTTTGGAGAACAGGAGGTGATGGGCAACTGGAAATAATAAGTCTTTCGTCTTGTAGTGATACCTAAATACTAGAATACTAAAATTTTTATTTTAATTAATTTTTTCCATTTAATGGTATTTCCAATCTAGAATTCCACTAAAGGATGAATTTTTGAGAACAGGAGGTGACGGGCAGCTGGAAAATATAAGTTTTTCGTCCTGTAATGATACCCATTTACTAGAATACTAACATTTTTCATTTTAATTAATTTTTTCCATTTTATTGTATTTCCAATCTAGAATTCCACTAAAGGATGAATTTTTTGAGAACAGGAGGTGACGGGCAGCTGGAAAATATAAGTTTTTCGTCCAGTAATGATACCTAATCACTAGAATACTAACATTTTCCATTTTAGTTAATTTTTTCCATTTTATTGCATTTCCAATCTAGAATTCCACTAAAGGATGAATTTTTTGAGAACAGGAGGTGATGGGCGGCTGGAAATAATAAGTTTTTCGTCTTGTAATGATACCTAAATACTAGAATACTAACATTTTTCATTTTAATTAATTTTTTCCATTTTATTGTATTTACAATCTAGAATTATACTAAAGGATGAATTTTTTGAGAACAGGAGGTGATGGGCGGCTGGAAATAATAAGTTTTTCGTCTTGTAATGATACCTAAATACTAGAATACTAACATTTTTCATTTTAATTAATTTATTCCATTTTATTGTATTTCCAATTTGGAATTCCACTAAAGGATGTATTCCAAGAGAACAGGAGGTGACGGGCAGCTGGAAAATAGAAGTTTTTCGTCTTGTAATGATACCTAAATACTACAATACTAACATTTTTCATTTTAGTAAATTTTTTCCATTTTATTGTAGTTCCAATATAGAATTCTCATAAAGGATGAATTCCAGGAGAACAGGAGGTGACGGGCGGCTGGAAATAATAAGTTTTTCGTCCAGTAATGATACCTAATCACTAGAATACTAACATTTTCCATTTTAGTTAATTTTTTCCATTTTATTGTATTTCCAATCTAGAATTCCACTAAAGGATGAATTTTTTGAGAACAGGAGGTGATGGGCGGCTGGAAATAATAAGTTTTTCGTCTTGTAGTGATACCTAAATACTAGAATACTAACATTTTCCATTTTAGTTAATTTTTTCCATTTTATTGTATTTCCAAACTAGAATTCCACTAAAGGATGAATTTTTTGAGAACAGGAGGTGATGGGCGGCTGGAAATAATAAGTTTTTCGTCCAGTAATGATACCTAATCACTAGAATACTAACATTTTCCATTTTAGTTAATTTTTTCCATTTTATTGTAGTTCCAATATAGAATTCTCATAAAGGATGAATTCCAGGAGAACAGGAGGTGACGGGCGGCTGGAAATAATAAGTTTTTCGTCCAGTAATGATACCTAATCACTAGAATACTAACATTTTCCATTTTAGTTAATTTTTTCCATTTTATTGTATTTCCAATCTAGAATTCCACTAAAGGATGAATTTTTTGAGAACAGGAGGTGATGGGCGGCTGGAAATAATAAGTTTTTCGTCTTGTAGTGATACCTAAATACTAGAATACTAACATTTTTCATTTTAATTAATTTCTTCCATTTTATTGTATTTCCAATTTGGAATTCTACTAAAGGATGTATTCCAGGAGAACAGGAGGTGACGGGCAGCTGGAAAATATAAGTTTTTCGTCCAGTAATGATACCTAATCACTAGAATACTAACATTTTCCATTTTAGTTAATTTTTTCCATTTTATTGTATTTCCAATCTAGAATTCCACTAAAGGATGAATTTTTTGAGAACAGGAGGTGATGGGCGACTGGAAATAATAAGTTTTTCGTCTTGTAATGATACCTAAATACTAGAATACTAACATTTTTCATTTTAGTAAATTTTTTCCATTTTATTGTAGTACCAATATGGAATTCTCATAAAGGATGAATTCCAGGAGAACAGGAGGTGATGGGCGGCTGGAAATAATAAGTTTTTCGTCTTGTAATGATACCTAAATACTAGAATACTAACATTTTTCATTTTAATTAATTTTTTCCATTTTATTGTATTTCCATTTTGGAATTCCACTAAAGGATGTATTCCAAGAGAACAGGAGGTGACGGGCAGCTGGAAAATATAAGTTTTTCGTCCAGTAATGATACCTAAATACTAGAATACTAACATTTTTCATTTTAATTAATTTTTTCCATTTTATTGTATTTACAATCTAGAATTATACTAAAGGATGAATTTTTTGAGAACAGGAGGTGATGGGCGGTTGGAAATAATAAGTTTTTCGTCTTGTAATGATACCTAAATACTAGAATACTAACATTTTTCATTTTAATTAATTTATTCCATTTTATTGTATTTCCAATTTGGAATTCCACTAAAGGATGTATTCCAAGAGAACAGGAGGTGACGGGCAGCTGGAAAATATAAGTTTTTCGTCTTGTAATGATACCTAAATACTAGAATACTAACATTTTTCATTTTAGTAAATTTTTTCCATTTTATTGTAGTTCCAATATGGAATTCTCATAAAGGATGAATTCCAGGAGAACAGGAGGTGACGGGCGGCTGGAAATAATAAGTTTTTCGTCTTGTAATGATACCTAATTACTAGAATACTAACATTTTCCATTTTAGTTAATTTTTTCCATTTAATTGTATTTCCAATCTAGAATTCCACTAAAGGATGAATTTTTGGAGAACAGGAGGTGATGGGCAACTGGAAATAATAAGTTTTTCGACTTGTAATGATACCTAAATACTAGAATACTAACATTTTTCATTTTAATTAATTTTTTCCATTTTATTGTATTTCCAATCTAGAATTCCACTAAAGGATGAATTTTTTGAGAACAGGAGGTGATGGGCGGCTGGAAATAATAAGTTTTTCGTCTTGTAGTGATACCTAAATACTAGAATACTAAAATTTTTATTTTAATTAATTTTTTCCATTTAATGGTATTTCCAATCTAGAATTCCACTAAAGGATGAATTTTTGAGAACAGGAGGTGACGGGCAGCTGGAAAATATAAGTTTTTCGTCCTGTAATGATACCCATTTACTAGAATACTAACATTTTTCATTTTAATTAATTTTTTCCATTTTATTGTATTTCCAATCTAGAATTCCACTAAAGGATGAATTTTTTGAGAACAGGAGGTGACGGGCAGCTGGAAAATATAAGTTTTTCGTCCAGTAATGATACCTAATCACTAGAATACTAACATTTTCCATTTTAGTTAATTTTTTCCATTTTATTGCATTTCCAATCTAGAATTCCACTAAAGGATGAATTTTTTGAGAACAGGAGGTGATGGGCGGCTGGAAATAATAAGTTTTTCGTCTTGTAATGATACCTAAATACTAGAATACTAACATTTTTCATTTTAATTAATTTTTTCCATTTTATTGTATTTACAATCTAGAATTATACTAAAGGATGAATTTTTTGAGAACAGGAGGTGATGGGCGGCTGGAAATAATAAGTTTTTCGTCTTGTAATGATACCTAAATACTAGAATACTAACATTTTTCATTTTAATTAATTTATTCCATTTTATTGTATTTCCAATTTGGAATTCCACTAAAGGATGTATTCCAAGAGAACAGGAGGTGACGGGCAGCTGGAAATAATAAGTTTTTCGTCCAGTAATGATACCTAATCACTAGAATACTAACATTTTCCATTTTAGTTAATTTTTTCCATTTTATTGTATTTCCAATCTAGAATTCCACTAAAGGATGAATTTTTTGAGAACAGGAGGTGATGGGCGGCTGGAAATAATAAGTTTTTCGTCTTGTAGTGATACCTAAATACTAGAATACTAACATTTTCCATTTTAGTTAATTTTTTCCATTTTATTGTATTTCCAAACTAGAATTCCACTAAAGGATGAATTTTTTGAGAACAGGAGGTGATGGGCGGCTGGAAATAATAAGTTTTTCGTCCAGTAATGATACCTAATCACTAGAATACTAACATTTTCCATTTTAGTTAATTTTTTCCATTTTATTGTAGTTCCAATATAGAATTCTCATAAAGGATGAATTCCAGGAGAACAGGAGGTGACGGGCGGCTGGAAATAATAAGTTTTTCGTCCAGTAATGATACCTAATCACTAGAATACTAACATTTTCCATTTTAGTTAATTTTTTCCATTTTATTGTATTTCCAATCTAGAATTCCACTAAAGGATGAATTTTTTGAGAACAGGAGGTGATGGGCGGCTGGAAATAATAAGTTTTTCGTCTTGTAGTGATACCTAAATACTAGAATACTAACATTTTTCATTTTAATTAATTTCTTCCATTTTATTGTATTTCCAATTTGGAATTCTACTAAAGGATGTATTCCAGGAGAACAGGAGGTGACGGGCAGCTGGAAAATATAAGTTTTTCGTCCAGTAATGATACCTAATCACTAGAATACTAACATTTTCCATTTTAGTTAATTTTTTCCATTTTATTGTATTTCCAATCTAGAATTCCACTAAAGGATGAATTTTTTGAGAACAGGAGGTGATGGGCGACTGGAAATAATAAGTTTTTCGTCTTGTAATGATACCTAAATACTAGAATACTAACATTTTTCATTTTAGTAAATTTTTTCCATTTTATTGTAGTACCAATATGGAATTCTCATAAAGGATGAATTCCAGGAGAACAGGAGGTGATGGGCGGCTGGAAATAATAAGTTTTTCGTCTTGTAATGATACCTAAATACTAGAATACTAACATTTTTCATTTTAATTAATTTTTTCCATTTTATTGTATTTCCAATCTAGAATTCCACTAAAGGATGAATTTTTTGAGAACAGGAGGTGATGGGCGGCTGGAAATAATAAGTTTTTCGTCTTGTAATGATACCTAAATACTAGAATACTAACATTTTTCATTTTAATTAATTTTTTCCATTTTATTGTATTTCCATTTTGGAATTCCACTAAAGGATGTATTCCAAGAGAACAGGAGGTGACGGGCAGCTGGAAAATATAAGTTTTTCGTCCAGTAATGATACCTAAATACTAGAATACTAACATTTTTCATTTTAATTAATTTTTTCCATTTTATTGTATTTACAATCTAGAATTATACTAAAGGATGAATTTTTTGAGAACAGGAGGTGATGGGCGGCTGGAAATAATAAGTTTTTCGTCTTGTAATGATACCTAAATACTAGAATACTAACATTTTTCATTTTAATTAATTTATTCCATTTTATTGTATTTCCAATTTGGAATTCCACTAAAGGATGTATTCCAAGAGAACAGGAGGTGACGGGCAGCTGGAAAATATAAGTTTTTCGTCTTGTAATGATACCTAAATACTAGAATATTAACATTTTTCATTTTAGTAAATTTTTTCCATTTTATTGTAGTTCCAATATGGAATTCTCATAAAGGATGAATTCCAGGAGAACAGGTGGTGACGGGCGGCTGGAAATAATAAGTTTTTCGTCCAGTAATGATACCTAATCACTAGAATACTAACATTTTCCATTTTAGTTAATTTTTTCCATTTTATTGTATTTCCAATCTAGAATTCCACTAAAGGATGAATTTTTTGAGAACAGGAGGTGATGGGCGGCTGGAAATAATAAGTTTTTCGTCTTGTAGTGATACCTAAATACTAGAATACTAACATTTTTCATTTTAATTAATTTTTTCCATTTTATTGTATATCCAATCTAGAATTCCACTAAAGGATGAATTTTTGAGAACAGGATGTGACAGGCAGCTGGAAAATATAAGTTTTTCGTCCTGTAATGATACCAATTTACTAGAATACTAACATTTTTCATTTTAATTAATTTTTTCCATTTTATTGTATTTCCAATCTAGAATTCCACTAAAGGATGAATTTTTTGAGAACAGGAGGCGATGGGCGGCTGGAAATAATAAGTTTTTCGTCTTGTAATGATACCTAAATACTAAAATACTAACATTTTTCATTTTAATTAATTTTTTCCATTTTATTGTATTTCCATTTTGGATTTCCACTAAAGGATGTATTCCAAGAGAACAGGAGGTGACGGGCAGCTGGAAAATATAAGTTTTTCGTCCAGTAATGATACCTAAATACTAGAATACTAACATTTTTCATTTTAATAAATTTTTTCCATTTTATTGTATTTCCAATCTAGAATTCCACTAAAGGATAAATTTTTTGAGAACAGCAGGTGATGGGCGGCTGGAAATAATAAGTTTTTCGTCTTGTAATGATACCTAAATACTAGAATACTAACATTTTTCATTTTAATTAATTTATTCCATTTTATTGTATTTCCAATTTGGAATTCCACTAAAGGATGTATTCCAAGAGAACAGGAGGTGACGGGCAGCTGGAAAATATAAGTTTTTCGTCTTGTAATGATACCTAAATACTAGAATACTAACATTTTTCATTTTAGTAAATTTTTTCCATTTTATTGTAGTTCCAATATGGAATTCTCATAAAGGATGAATTCCAGGAGAACAGGAGGTGACGGGCTGCTGGAAATAATAAGTTTTTCGTCCAGTAATGATACCTAATCACTAGAAACTAACATTTTCCATTTTAGTTAATTTTTTCCATTTTTTTGTATTTCCAATCTAGAATTCCACTAAAGGATGAATTTTTTGAGAACAGGAGGTGATGGGCGGCTGGAAATAATAAGTTTTACGTCTTGTAATGATACCTAAATACTAGAATACTAACATTTTTCATTTTAATTAATTTTTTCCATTTTATTGTATTTCCATTTTGGAATTCCACTAAAGGATGTATTCCAAGAGAACAGGAGGTGACGGGCAGCTGGAAAATATAAGTTTTTTGTCCAGTAATGATACCTAAATACTAGAATACTAACATTTTTCATTTTAATTAATTTTTTCCATTTTATTGTATTTCCAATCTAGAATTCCACTAAAGGATGAATTTTTTGAGAACAGGAGATGATGGGCGGCTGGAAATATTAAGTTTTTCGTCTTGTAATGATACCCATTTACTAGAATACTAACATTTTTCATTTTAATTAATTTTTTCCATTTTATTGTATTTCCATTTTGGAATTCCACTAAAGGATGTATTCCAAGAGAACAGGAGGTGACGGGCAGCTGGAAAATATAAGTTTTTTGTCCAGTAATGATACCTAAATACTAGAATACTAACATTTTTCATTTTAATTAATTTTTTCCATTTTATTGTATTTCCAATCTAGAATTCCACTAAAGGATGAATTTTTTGAGAACAGGAGGTGATGGGCGGCTGGAAATAATAAGTTTTACGTCTTGTAATGATACCTAAATACTAGAATACTAAAATTTTTCATTTTAATTAATTTTTTCCATTTTATTGTATTTCCATTTTGGAATTCCACTAAAGGATGTATTCCAAGAGAACAGGAGGTGACGGGCAGCTGGAAAATATAAGTTTTTTGTCCAGTAATGATACCTAAATACTAGAATACTAACATTTTTCATTTTAATTAAGTTTTTCCATTTTATTGTATTTCCAATCTAGAATTCCACTAAAGGATGAATTTTTTGAGAACAGGAGGTGATGGGCGGCTGGAAATATTAAGTTTTTCGTCTTGTAATGATACCTAAATACTAGAATACTAACATTTTTCATTTTAATTAATTTATTCCATTTTATTGTATTTCCAATCTAGAATTCCACTAAGGGATGAATTTTTTGAGAACAGGAGGTGACGGGCAGCTGGAAAATATAAGTTTTTCGTCTTGTAATGACACCTAAATACTAGAATACTAACATTTTTCATTTTAGTAAATTTTTTCCATTTTATTGTAGTTCCAATATGGAATTCTCATAAAGGATGAATTCCAGGACAACAGGAGGTGACGGGCGGCTGGAAAATATAAGTTTTTCGTCCTGTAATGATACCCATTTACTAGAATACTAACATTTTTCATTTTAATTAATTTTTTCCATTTTATTGTATTTCCAATTTAGAATTGCACTAAAGGATGAATTTTTGAGAACAGGAGGTGACGGGCAGCTGGAAAATATAAGTTTTTCGTCTTGTAATGATACCTAAATACTAGAATACTAACATTTTTCATTTTAATTAATTTATTCCATTTTATTGTATTTCCAATTTGGAATTCCACTAAAGGATGTATTCCAAGAGAACAGGAGGTGACGGGCAGCTGGAAAATATAAGTTTTTCGTCTTGTAATGATACCTAAATACTAGAATACTAACATTTTTCATTTTAGTAAATTTTTTCCATTTTATTGTAGTTCCAATATGGAATTCTCATAAAGGATGAATTCCAGGAGAACAGGAGGTGACAGGCGGCTGGAAAATATAAGTTTTTCGTCCTGTAATGATACCCATTTACTAGAATACTAACATTTTTCATTTTAGTAAATTTTTTCCATTTTATTGTAGTACCAATATGGAATTCTCATAAAGGATGAATTCCAGGAGAACAGGAGGTGATGGGCGGCTGGAAATAATAAGTTTTTCGTCTTGTAATGATACCTAAATACTAGAATACTAACATTTTTCATTTTAATTAATTTTTTCCATTTTATTGTATTTCCAATCTAGAATTCCACTAAAGGATGAATTTTTTGAGAACAGGAGGTGATGGGCGGCTGGAAATAATAAGTTTTTCGTCTTGTAATGATACCTAAATACTAGAATACTAACATTTTTCATTTTAATTAATTTTTTCCATTTTATTGTATTTCCATTTTGGAATTCCACTAAAGGATGTATTCCAAGAGAACAGGAGGTGACGGGCAGCTGGAAAATATAAGTTTTTCGTCCAGTAATGATACCTAAATACTAGAATACTAACATTTTTCATTTTAATTAATTTTTTCCATTTTATTGTATTTACAATCTAGAATTATACTAAAGGATGAATTTTTTGAGAACAGGAGGTGATGGGCGGCTGGAAATAATAAGTTTTTCGTCTTGTAATGATACCTAAATACTAGAATACTAACATTTTTCATTTTAATTAATTTATTCCATTTTATTGTATTTCCAATTTGGAATTCCACTAAAGGATGTATTCCAAGAGAACAGGAGGTGACGGGCAGCTGGAAAATATAAGTTTTTCGTCTTGTAATGATACCTAAATACTAGAATATTAACATTTTTCATTTTAGTAAATTTTTTCCATTTTATTGTAGTTCCAATATGGAATTCTCATAAAGGATGAATTCCAGGAGAACAGGTGGTGACGGGCGGCTGGAAATAATAAGTTTTTCGTCCAGTAATGATACCTAATCACTAGAATACTAACATTTTCCATTTTAGTTAATTTTTTCCATTTTATTGTATTTCCAATCTAGAATTCCACTAAAGGATGAATTTTTTGAGAACAGGAGGTGATGGGCGGCTGGAAATAATAAGTTTTTCGTCTTGTAGTGATACCTAAATACTAGAATACTAACATTTTTCATTTTAATTAATTTTTTCCATTTTATTGTATATCCAATCTAGAATTCCACTAAAGGATGAATTTTTGAGAACAGGATGTGACAGGCAGCTGGAAAATATAAGTTTTTCGTCCTGTAATGATACCAATTTACTAGAATACTAACATTTTTCATTTTAATTAATTTTTTCCATTTTATTGTATTTCCAATCTAGAATTCCACTAAAGGATGAATTTTTTGAGAACAGGAGGCGATGGGCGGCTGGAAATAATAAGTTTTTCGTCTTGTAATGATACCTAAATACTAAAATACTAACATTTTTCATTTTAATTAATTTTTTCCATTTTATTGTATTTCCATTTTGGATTTCCACTAAAGGATGTATTCCAAGAGAACAGGAGGTGACGGGCAGCTGGAAAATATAAGTTTTTCGTCCAGTAATGATACCTAAATACTAGAATACTAACATTTTTCATTTTAATAAATTTTTTCCATTTTATTGTATTTCCAATCTAGAATTCCACTAAAGGATAAATTTTTTGAGAACAGCAGGTGATGGGCGGCTGGAAATAATAAGTTTTTCGTCTTGTAATGATACCTAAATACTAGAATACTAACATTTTTCATTTTAATTAATTTATTCCATTTTATTGTATTTCCAATTTGGAATTCCACTAAAGGATGTATTCCAAGAGAACAGGAGGTGACGGGCAGCTGGAAAATATAAGTTTTTCGTCTTGTAATGATACCTAAATACTAGAATACTAACATTTTTCATTTTAGTAAATTTTTTCCATTTTATTGTAGTTCCAATATGGAATTCTCATAAAGGATGAATTCCAGGAGAACAGGAGGTGACGGGCTGCTGGAAATAATAAGTTTTTCGTCCAGTAATGATACCTAATCACTAGAAACTAACATTTTCCATTTTAGTTAATTTTTTCCATTTTTTTGTATTTCCAATCTAGAATTCCACTAAAGGATGAATTTTTTGAGAACAGGAGGTGATGGGCGGCTGGAAATAATAAGTTTTACGTCTTGTAATGATACCTAAATACTAGAATACTAACATTTTTCATTTTAATTAATTTTTTCCATTTTATTGTATTTCCATTTTGGAATTCCACTAAAGGATGTATTCCAAGAGAACAGGAGGTGACGGGCAGCTGGAAAATATAAGTTTTTTGTCCAGTAATGATACCTAAATACTAGAATACTAACATTTTTCATTTTAATTAATTTTTTCCATTTTATTGTATTTCCAATCTAGAATTCCACTAAAGGATGAATTTTTTGAGAACAGGAGATGATGGGCGGCTGGAAATATTAAGTTTTTCGTCTTGTAATGATACCCATTTACTAGAATACTAACATTTTTCATTTTAATTAATTTTTTCCATTTTATTGTATTTCCATTTTGGAATTCCACTAAAGGATGTATTCCAAGAGAACAGGAGGTGACGGGCAGCTGGAAAATATAAGTTTTTTGTCCAGTAATGATACCTAAATACTAGAATACTAACATTTTTCATTTTAATTAATTTTTTCCATTTTATTGTATTTCCAATCTAGAATTCCACTAAAGGATGAATTTTTTGAGAACAGGAGGTGATGGGCGGCTGGAAATAATAAGTTTTACGTCTTGTAATGATACCTAAATACTAGAATACTAACATTTTTCATTTTAATTAATTTTTTCCATTTTATTGTATTTCCATTTTGGAATTCCACTAAAGGATGTATTCCAAGAGAACAGGAGGTGACGGGCAGCTGGAAAATATAAGTTTTTTGTCCAGTAATGATACCTAAATACTAGAATACTAACATTTTTCATTTTAATTAAGTTTTTCCATTTTATTGTATTTCCAATCTAGAATTCCACTAAAGGATGAATTTTTTGAGAACAGGAGGTGATGGGCGGCTGGAAATATTAAGTTTTTCGTCTTGTAATGATACCTAAATACTAGAATACTAACATTTTTCATTTTAATTAATTTATTCCATTTTATTGTATTTCCAATCTAGAATTCCACTAAGGGATGAATTTTTTGAGAACAGGAGGTGACGGGCAGCTGGAAAATATAAGTTTTTCGTCTTGTAATGACACCTAAATACTAGAATACTAACATTTTTCATTTTAGTAAATTTTTTCCATTTTATTGTAGTTCCAATATGGAATTCTCATAAAGGATGAATTCCAGGACAACAGGAGGTGACGGGCGGCTGGAAAATATAAGTTTTTCGTCCTGTAATGATACCCATTTACTAGAATACTAACATTTTTCATTTTAATTAATTTTTTCCATTTTATTGTATTTCCAATTTAGAATTGCACTAAAGGATGAATTTTTGAGAACAGGAGGTGACGGGCAGCTGGAAAATATAAGTTTTTCGTCTTGTAATGATACCTAAATACTAGAATACTAACATTTTTCATTTTAATTAATTTATTCCATTTTATTGTATTTCCAATTTGGAATTCCACTAAAGGATGTATTCCAAGAGAACAGGAGGTGACGGGCAGCTGGAAAATATAAGTTTTTCGTCTTGTAATGATACCTAAATACTAGAATACTAACATTTTTCATTTTAGTAAATTTTTTCCATTTTATTGTAGTTCCAATATGGAATTCTCATAAAGGATGAATTCCAGGAGAACAGGAGGTGACAGGCGGCTGGAAAATATAAGTTTTTCGTCCTGTAATGATACCCATTTACTAGAATACTAACATTTTTCATTTTAGTAAATTTTTTCCATTTTATTGTAGTTCCAATATGGAATTCTCATAAAGGATGAATTCCAGGAGAACAGGAGGTGATGGGCGGCTGGAAATAATAAGTTTTTTGTCCTGTAATGATACCTAATCACTAGAATACTAACATTTTCCATTTTAGTTAATTTTTTCCATTTTATTGTATTTCCAATCTAGAATTCCACTAAAGGATGAATTTTTTGAGAACAGGAGGTGATGGGCGGCTGGAAATAATAAGTTTTTCGTCTTGTAATGATACCTAAATACTAGAATACTAACATTTTTCATTTTAGTAAATTTTTTCCATTTTATTGTAGTTCCAATATGGAATTCTCATAAAGGATGAATTCCAGGAGAACAGGAGGTGATGGGCGGCTGGAAATAATAAGTTTTTCGTCTTGTAATGATACCTAAATACTAGAATACTAACATTTTTCATTTTAATTAATTTTTTCCATTTTATTGTATTTCCAATCTAGAATTCCACTAAAGGATGAATTTTTTGAGAACAGGAGGTGATGGGCGGCTGGAAATAATAAGTTTTTCGTCTTGTAATGATACCTAAATACTAGAATACTAACATTTTTCATTTTAATTAATTTTTTCCATTTTATTGTATTTCCATTTTGGAATTCCACTAAAGGATGTATTCCAAGAGAACAGGAGGTGACGGGCAGCTGGAAAATATAAGTTTTTCGTCTTGTAATGATACCTAAATACTAGAATACTAACATTTTTCATTTTAATTAATTTTTTCCATTTTATTGTATTTACAATCTAGAATTATACTAAAGGATGAATTTTTTGAGAACAGGAGGTGATGGGCGGCTGGAAATAATAAGTTTTTTGTCTTGTAATGATACCTAAATACTAGAATACTAACATTTTTCATTTTAATTAATTTATTCCATTTTATTGTATTTCCAATTTGGAATTCCACTAAAGGATGTATTCCAAGAGAACAGGAGGTGACGGGCAGCTGGAAAATATAAGTTTTTCGTCTTGTAATGATACCTAAATACTAGAATACTAACATTTTTCATTTTAGTAAATTTTTTCCATTTTATTGTAGTTCCAATATGGAATTCTCATAAAGGATGAATTCCAGGAGAACAGGAGGTGACGGGCGGCTGGAAATAATAAGTTTTTCGTCTTGTAATGATACCTAATTACTAGAATACTAACATTTTCCATTTTAGTTAATTTTTTCCATTTAATTGTATTTCCAATCTAGAATTCCACTAAAGGATGAATTTTTGGAGAACAGGAGGTGATGGGCGGCTGGAAATAATAAGTTTTTCGACTTGTAATGATACCTAAATACTAGAATACTAACATTTTTCATTTTAATTAATTTTTTCCATTTTATTGTATTTCCAATCTAGAATTCCACTAAAGGATGAATTTTTTGAGAACAGGAGGTGATGGGCGGCTGGAAATAATAAGTTTTTCGTCTTGTAGTAATACCTAAATACTAGAATACTAAAATTTTTATTTTAATTAATTTTTTCCATTTTATGGTATTTCCAATCTAGAATTCCACTAAAGGATGAATTTTTGAGAACAGGAGGTGACGGGCAGCTGGAAAATATAAGTTTTTCGTCCTGTAATGATACCCATTTACTAGATAACTAACATTTTTCATTTTAATTAATTTTTTCCATTTTATTGTATTTCCAATCTAGAATTCCACTAAAGGATGAATTTTTTGAGAACAGGAGGTGACGGGCAGCTGGAAAATATAAGTTTTTCGTCCAGTAATGATACCTAATCACTAGAATACTAACATTTTCCATTTTAGTTAATTTTTTCCATTTTATTGCATTTCCAATCTAGAATTCCACTAAAGGATGAATTTTTTGAGAACAGGAGGTGATGGGCGGCTGGAAATAATAAGTTTTTCGTCTTGTAATGATACCTAAATACTAGAATACTAACATTTTTCATTTTAATTAATTTTTTCCATTTTATTGTATTTACAATCTAGAATTATACTAAAGGATGAATTTTTTGAGAACAGGAGGTGATGGGCGGCTGGAAATAATAAGTTTTTCGTCTTGTAATGATACCTAAATACTAGAATACTAACATTTTTCATTTTAATTAATTTATTCCATTTTATTGTATTTCCAATTTGGAATTCCACTAAAGGATGAATATTTTGAGAACAGGAGGTGATGGGCGGCTGGAAATAATAAGTTTTTCGTCTTGTAGTGATACCTAAATACTAGAATACTAACATTTTCCATTTTAGTTAATTTTTTCCATTTTATTGTATTTCCAATCTAGAATTCCACTAAAGGATGAATTTTTTGAGAACAGGAGGTGATGGGCAGCTGGAAAATAGAAGTTTTTCGTCTTGTAATGATACCTAAATACTACAATACTAACATTTTTCATTTTAGTAAATTTTTTCCATTTTATTGTAGTTCCAATATAGAATTTTCATAAAGGATGAATTCCAGGAGAACAGGAGGTGACGGGCGGCTGGAAATAATAAGTTTTTCGTCCAGTAATGATACCTAATCACTAGAATACTAACATTTTCCATTTTAGTTAATTTTTTCCATTTTATTGTATTTCCAATCTAGAATTCCACTAAAGGATGAATATTTTGAGAACAGGAGGTGATGGGCGGCTGGAAATAATAAGTTTTTCGTCTTGTAGTGATACCTAAATACTAGAATACTAACATTTTCCATTTTAGTTAATTTTTTCCATTTTATTGTATTTCCAATCTAGAATTCCACTAAAGGATGAATTTTTTGAGAACAGGAGGTGATGGGCGGCTGGAAATAATAAGTTTTTCGTCCAGTAATGATACCTAATCACTAGAATACTAACATTTTCCATTTTAGTTAATTTTTTCCATTTTATTGTAGTTCCAATATAGAATTCTCATAAAGGATGAATTCCAGGAGAACAGGAGGTGACGGGCGGCTGGAAATAATAAGTTTTTCGTCCAGTAATGATACCTAATCACTAGAATACTAACATTTTCCATTTTAGTTAATTTTTTCCATTTTATTGTATTTCCAATCTAGAATTCCACTAAAGGATGAATTTTTTGAGAACAGGAGGTGATGGGCGGCTGGAAATAATAAGTTTTTCGTCTTGTAGTGATACCTAAATACTAGAATACTAACATTTTTCATTTTAATTAATTTTTTCCATTTTATTGTATTTCCAATTTGGAATTCCACTAAAGGATGTATTCCAAGAGAACAGGAGGTGACGGGCAGCTGGAAAATATAAGTTTTTCGTCCTGTAATGATACCCATTTACTAGAATACTAACATTTTTCATTTTAATTAATTTTTTCCATTTTATTGTATTTCCAATCTAGAATTCCACTAAAGGATGAATTTTGTGAGAACAGGAGGTGATGGGCGGCTGGAAATAATAAGTTTTTCGTCTTGTAATGATACCTAAATACTAGAATACTAACATTTTTCATTTTAGTAAATTTTTTCCATTTTATTGTAGTTCCAATATGGAATTCTCATAAAGGATGAATTCCAGGAGAACAGGAGGTGACGGGCAGCTGGAAAATATAAGTTTTTCGTCCTGTAATGATACCCATTTACTAGAATACTAACATTTTTCATTTTAATTAATTTTTTCCATTTTATTGTATTTCCAATCTAGAATTCCACTAAAGGATGAATTTTGTGAGAACAGGAGGTGATGGGCGGCTGGAAATAATAAGTTTTTCGTCTTGTAATGATACCTAAATACTAGAATACTAACATTTTTCATTTTAATTAATTTTTTCCATTTTATTGTATTTCCAATTTAGAAATGCACTAAAGGATGAATTTTGTGCGAACTGGAGGTGACGGGCGGCTGGAAATAATAAGTTTTTCGTCTTGTAATGATACCTAATTACTAGAATACTAACATTTTTCAATTTAATTAATTTATTCCATTTTATTGTATTTCCAATTTGGAATTCCACTAAAGGATGTATTCCAAGAGAACAGGAGGTGACGGGCAGCTGGAAAATATAAGTTTTTCGTCTTGTAATGATACCTAAATACTAGAATACTAACATTTTTCATTTTAAGTAATTTTTTCCATTTTATTGTATTTCCAATTTGGAATTCCACTAAAGGATGTATTCCAAGAGAACAGGAGGTGACGGGCAGCTGGAAAATATAAGTTTTTCGTCCTGTAATGATACCCATTTACTAGAATACTAACATTTTTCATTTTAATTAATTTTTTCCATTTTATTGTATTTCCAATCTAGAATTCCACTGAAGGATGTATTCCAAGAGAACAGGAGGTGACGGGCAGCTGGAAAATATAAGTTTTTCGTCTTGTAATGACATCTAAATACTAGAATACTAACATTTTTCATTTTAGTAAATTTTTTAAATTTTATTGTAGTTCCAATATGGAATTCTCATAAAGGATGAATTCCAGGAGAACAGGAGGTGACGGGCGGCTGGAAAATATAAGTTTTTCGTCTTGTAATGATACCTAAATACTAGAATACTAACATTTTTCATTTTAATTAATTTTTTCCATTTTATTGTATTTCCAATTTGGAATTCCACTAAAGGATGTATTCCAAGAGAACAGGAGGTGACGGGCAGCTGGAAAATATAAGTTTTTCGTCCTGTAATGATACCCATTTACTAGAATACTAACATTTTTCATTTTAATTAATTTTTTCCATTTTATTGTATTTCCAATCTAGAATTCCACTAAATGATGAATTTTGTGAGAACAGGAGGTGATGGGCGGCTGGAAATAATAAGTTTTTCGTCTTGTAATGATACATAAATACTAGAATACTAACATTTTTCATTTTAATTAATTTTTTCCATTTTATTGAATTTCCAATCTAGAATTCCACTAAAGGATGAATTTTGTGAGAACAGGAGGTGATGGGCGGCTGGAAATAATAAGTTTTACGTCTTGTAATGATACCTAAATACTAGAATACTAACATTTTTCATTTTAATTAATTTTTTCCATTTTATTGTATTTCCAATCTAGAATTCCACTAAATGATGAATTTTGTGAGAACAGGAGGTGATGGGCGGCTGGAAATAATAAGTTTTTCGTCTTGTAATGATACATAAATACTAGAATACTAACATTTTTCATTTTAATTAATTTTTTCCATTTTATTGTATTTCCAATCTAGAATTCCACTAAAGGATGAATTTTTTGAGAACAGGAGGTGACGGGCAGCTGGAAAATATAAGTTTTTCGTCTTGTAATGACACCTAAATACTAGAATACTAACATTTTTCATTTTAATTAATTTTTTCCATTTTATTGTATTTCCATTTTGGAATTCCACTAAAGGATGTATTCCAAGAGAACAGGAGGTGACGGGCAGCTGGAAAATATAAGTTTTTTGTCCAGTAATGATACCTAAATACTAGAATACTAACATTTTTCATTTTAATTAATTTTTTCCATTTTATTGTATTTCCAATCTAGAATTCCACTAAAGGATGAATTTTTTGAGAACAGGAGGTGATGGGCGGCTGGAAATAATAAGTTTTTCGTCTTGTAATGATACCTAAATACTAGAATACTAACATTTTTCATTTTAATTAATTTATTCCATTTTATTGTATTTCCAATCTAGAATTCCACTAAAGGATGAATTTTTTGAGAACAGGAGGTGACGGGCAGCTGGAAAATATAAGTTTTTCGTCTTGTAATGACACCTAAATACTAGAATACTAACATTTTTCATTTTAGTAAATTTTTTCCATTTTATTGTAGTTCCAATATGGAATTCTCATAAAGGATGAATTCCAGGACAACAGGAGGTGACGGGCGGCTGGAAAATATAAGTTTTTCGTCCTGTAATGATACCCATTTACTAGAATACTAACATTTTTCATTTTAATTAATTTTTTCCATTTTATTGTATTTCCAATCTAGAATTCCACTAAAGGATGAATTTTTTGAGAACAGGAGGTGATGGGCGGCTGGAAATAATAAGTTTTTCGTCTTGTAATGATACCTAAATACTAGAATACTAACGTTTTTCATTTTAATTAATTTATTCCATTTTATTGTATTTCCAATTTGGAATTCCACTAAAGGATGTATTCCAAGAGAACAGGAGGTGACATGCAGCTGGAAAATATAAGTTTTTCGTCTTGTAATGATACCTAAATACTAGAATACTAATATTTTTCATTTTAATTAATTTTTTCCATTTTATTGTATTTCCAATTTAGAATTGCACTAAAGGATGAATTTTGTGAGAACTGGAGGTGACGGGCGGCTGGAAATAATAAGTTTTTCGTCTTGTAATGATACCTAAATACTAGAATACTAACATTTTTCATTTTAATTAATTTATTCCATTTTATTGTATTTCCAATTTGGAATTCCACTAAAGGATGTATTCCAAGAGAACAGGAGGTGACGGGCAGCTGGAAAATATAAGTTTTTCGTCTTGCAATGATACCTAAATACTAGAATACTAACATTTTTCATTTTAGTAAATTTTTTCCATTTTATTGTAGTTCCAATATGGAATTCTCATAAAGGATGAATTCCAGGAGAACAGGAGGTGACGGGCTGCTGGAAATAATAAGTTTTTCGTCCAGTAATGATACCTAATCACTAGAATACTAACATTTTCCATTTTAGTTAATTTTTTCCATTTTATTGTATTTCCAATCTAGAATTCCACTAAAGGATGAATTTTTTGAGAACAGGAGGTGATGGGCGGCTGGAAATAATAAGTTTTTCGTCTTGTAATGATACCTAAATACTAGAATACTAACATTTTTCATTTTAATTAATTTTTTCCATTTTATTGTATTTCCAATTTGGAATTCCACTAAGGGATGTATTCCAAGAGAGCAGGAGGTGACGGGCAGCTGGAAAATATAAGTTTTTCGTCCTGTAATGATACCCATTTACTAGAATACTAACATTTTTCATTTTAATTAATTTTTTCCATTTTATTGTATTTCCAATCTAGAATTCCACTAAAGGATGAATTTTGTGAGAACAGGAGGTGATGGGCGGCTGGAAATAATAAGTTTTTCGTCTTGTAATGATACCTAAATACTAGAATACTAACATTTTTCATTTTAGTAAATTTTTTCCATTTTATTGTAGTTCCAATATGGAATTCTCATAAAGGATGAATTCCAGGAGAACAGGAGGTGACGGGCGGCTGGAAATAATAAGTTTTTCGTCCAGTAATGATACCTAATCACTAGAATACTAACATTTTCCATTTTAGTTAATTTTTTCCATTTTATTGTATTTCCAATCTAGAATTCCACTAAAGGATGAATTTTGTGAGAACAGGAGGTGATGGGCGGCTGGAAATAATAAGTTTTTCGTCTTGTAATGATACCTAAATACTAGAATACCAACATTTTTCATTTTAGTAAATTTTTTCCATTTTATTGTAGTTCCAATATGGAATTCTCATAAAGGATGAATTCCAGGAGAACAGGAGGTGACGGGCAGCTGGAAAATATAAGTTTTTTGTCCAGTAATGATACCTAAATACTAGAATACTAACATTTTTCATTTTAATTAATTTTTTCCATTTTATTGTATTTCCAATCTAGAATTCCACTAAAGGATGAATTTTTTGAGAACAGGAGGTGATGGGCGGCTGGAAATAATAAGTTTTTCGTCTTGTAATGATACCTAATTACTAGAATACTAACATTTTCCATTTTAGTTAATTTTTTCCATTTTATTGTATTTCCAATCTAGATTTCCACTAAAGGATGAATTTTTTGAGAACAAGAGGTGATGGGCGGCTGGAAATAATAAGTTTTTCGTCTTGTAATGATACCTAAATACTAGAATACTAACATTTTTCATTTTAATTAATTTATTCCATTTTATTGTATTTCCAATCTAGAATTCCACTGAAGGATGTATTCCAAGAGAACAGGAGGTGACGGGCAGCTGGAAAATATAAGTTTTTCGTCTTGTAATGACACCTAAATACTAGAATACTAACATTTTTCATTTTAGTAAATTTTTTCCATTTTATTGTAGTTCCAATATGGAATTCTCATAAAGGATGAATTCCAGGAGAACAGGAGGTGACGGGCGGCTGGAAAATATAAGTTTTTCGTCTTGTAATGATACCTAAATACTAGAATACTAACATTTTTCATTTTAATTAATTTTTTCCATTTTATTGTATTTCCAATTTGGAATTCCACTAAAGGATGTATTCCAAGAGAACAGGAGGTGACGGGCAGCTGGAAAATATAAGTTTTTCGTCCTGTAATGATACCCATTTACTAGAATACTAACATTTTTCATTTTAATTAATTTTTTCCATTTTATTGTATTTCCAATTTAGAATTGCACTAAAGGATGAATTTTTGAGAACAGGAGGTGACGGGCAGCTGGAAATAATAAGTTTTACGTCTTGTAATGATACCTAAATACTAGAATACTAACATTTTTCATTTTAATTAATTTTTTCCATTTTATTGAATTTCCAATCTAGAATTCCACTAAAGGATGAATTTTGTGAGAACAGGAGGTGATGGGCGGCTGGAAATAATAAGTTTTACGTCTTGTAATGATACCTAAATACTAGAATACTAACATTTTTCATTTTAATTAATTTTTTCCATTTTATTGTATTTCCAATCTAGAATTCCACTAAATGATGAATTTTGTGAGAACAGGAGGTGATGGGCGGCTGGAAATAATAAGTTTTTCGTCTTGTAATGATACATAAATACTAGAATACTAACATTTTTCATTTTAATTAATTTTTTCCATTTTATTGTATTTCCAATCTAGAATTCTACTAAAGGATGAATTTTTTGAGAACAGGAGGTGATGGGCGGCTGGAAATAATAAGTTTTTCGTCTTGTAATGATACCTAAATACTAGAATACTAACATTTTTCATTTTAATTAATTTATTCCATTTTATTGTATTTCCAATTTGGAATTCCACTAAAGGATGTATTCCAAGAGAACAGGAGGTGACATGCAGCTGGAAAATATAAGTTTTTCGTCTTGTAATGATACCTAAATACTAGAATACTAACATTTTTCATTTTAATTAATTTTTTCCATTTTATTGTATTTCCAATCTAGAATTCCACTAAAGGATGAATTTTTTGAGAACAGGAAATGATGGGCGGCTGGAAATAATAAGTTTTACGTCTTGTAATGATACCTAAATACTAGAATACTAACATTTTTCATTTTAATTAATTTTTTCCATTTTATTGTATTTCCATTTTGGAATTCCACTAAAGGATGTATTCCAAGAGAACAGGAGGTGACGGGCAGCTGGAAAATATAAGTTTTTTGTCCAGTAATGATACCTAAATACTAGAATACTAACATTTTTCATTTTAATTAATTTTTTCCATTTTATTGTATTTCCAATCTAGAATTCCACTAAAGGATGAATTTTTTGAGAACTTGAGGTGATGGGCGGCTGGAAATAATAAGTTTTTCGTCTTGTAATGATACCTAAATACTAGAATACTAACATTTTTCATTTTAATTAATTTATTCCATTTTATTGTATTTCCAATCTAGAATTCCACTGAAGGATGTATTCCAAGAGAACAGGAGGTGACGGGCAGCTGGAAAATATAAGTTTTTTGTCCAGTAATGATACCTAAATACTAGAATACTAACATTTTTCATTTTAATTAATTTTTTTCATTTTATTGTATTTCCAATCTAGAATTCCACTAAAGGATGAATTTTTTGAGAACAGGAGGTGATGGGCGGCTGGAAATAATAAGTTTTTCGTCTTGTAATGATACCTAAATACTAGAATACTAACATTTTTCATTTTAATTAATTTATTCCATTTTATTGTATTTCCAATCTAGAATTCCACTAAAGGATGAATTTTTTGAGAACAGGAGGTGATGGGCGGCTGGAAATAATAAGTTTTACGTCTTGTAATGACACCTAAATACTAGAATACTAACATTTTTCATTTTAGTAAATTTTTTCCATTTTATTGTAGTTCCAATATGGAATTCTCATAAAGGATGAATTCCAGGACAACAGGAGGTGACGGGCGGCTGGAAAATATAAGTTTTTCGTCCTGTAATGATACCCATTTACTAGAATACTAACATTTTTCATTTTAATTAATTTTTTCCATTTTATTGTATTTCCAATCTAGAATTCCACTAAAGGATGAATTTTTTGAGAACAGGAGGTGATGGGCGGCTGGAAATAATAAGTTTTTCGTCTTGTATAAATACCTAAATACTAGAATACTAACGTTTTTCATTTTAATTAATTTATTCCATTTTATTGTATTTCCAATTTGGAATTCCACTAAAGGATGTATTCCAAGAGAACAGGAGGTGACATGCAGCTGGAAAATATAAGTTTTTCGTCTTGTAATGATACCTAAATACTAGAATACTAACATTTTTCATTTTAATTAATTTTTTCCATTTTATTGTATTTCCAATCTAGAATTCCACTAAAGGATGAATTTTTTGAGAACAGGAAATGATGGGCGGCTGGAAATAATAAGTTTTACGTCTTGTAATGATACCTAAATACTAGAATACTAACATTTTTCATTTTAATTAATTTTTTCCATTTTATTGTATTTCCATTTTGGAATTCCACTAAAGGATGTATTCCAAGAGAACAGGAGGTGACGGGCAGCTGGAAAATATAAGTTTTTTGTCCAGTAATGATACCTAAATACTAGAATACTAACATTTTTCATTTTAATTAATTTTTTCCATTTTATTGTATTTCCAATCTAGAATTCCACTAAAGGATGAATTTTTTGAGAACTTGAGGTGATGGGCGGCTGGAAATAATAAGTTTTTCGTCTTGTAATGATACCTAAATACTAGAATACTAACATTTTTCATTTTAATTAATTTATTCCATTTTATTGTATTTCCAATCTAGAATTCCACTGAAGGATGTATTCCAAGAGAACAGGAGGTGACGGGCAGCTGGAAAATATAAGTTTTTTGTCCAGTAATGATACCTAAATACTAGAATACTAACATTTTTCATTTTAATTAATTTATTCCATTTTATTGTATTTCCAATCTAGAATTCCACTAAAGGATGAATTTTTTGAGAACAGGAGGTGATGGGCGGCTGGAAATAATAAGTTTTACGTCTTGTAATGACACCTAAATACTAGAATACTAACATTTTTCATTTTAGTAAATTTTTTCCATTTTATTGTAGTTCCAATATGGAATTCTCATAAAGGATGAATTCCAGGACAACAGGAGGTGACGGGCGGCTGGAAAATATAAGTTTTTCGTCCTGTAATGATACCCATTTACTAGAATACTAACATTTTTCATTTTAATTAATTTTTTCCATTTTATTGTATTTCCAATCTAGAATTCCACTAAAGGATGAATTTTTTGAGAACAGGAGGTGATGGGCGGCTGGAAATAATAAGTTTTTCGTCTTGTATAAATACCTAAATACTAGAATACTAAAGTTTTTCATTTTAATTAATTTATTCCATTTTATTGTATTTCCAATTTGGAATTCCACTAAAGGATGTATTCCAAGAGAACAAGAGGTGACATGCAGCTGGAAAATATAAGTTTTTCGTCTTGTAATGATACCTAAATACTAGAATACTAACATTTTTCATTTTAATTAATTTTTTCCATTTTATTGTATTTCCAATCTAGAATTCCACTAAAGGATGAATTTTTTGAGAACAGGAGGTGATGGGCGGCTGGAAATAATAAGTTTTACGTCTTGTAATGATACCTAAATACTAGAATACTAACATTTTTCATTTTAATTAATTTTTTCCATTTTATTGTATTTCCATTTTGGAATTCCACTAAAGGATGTATTTCAAGAGAACAGGAGGTGACGGGCAGCTGGAAAATATAAGTTTTTTGTCCAGTAATGATACCTAAATACTAGAATACTAACATTTTTCATTTTAATTAATTTTTTCCATTTTATTGTATTTCCAATCTAGAATTCCACTAAAGGATGAATTTTTTGAGAACTTGAGGTGATGGGCGGCTGGATATAATAAGTTTTTCGTCTTGTAATGATACCTAAATACTAGAATACTAACATTTTTCATTTTAATTAATTTTTTCCATTTTATTGTATTTCCAATTTGGAATTCCACTAAAGGATGTATTCCAAGAGAACAGGAGGTGACGGGCAGCTGGAAAATATAAGTTTTTCGTCCTGTAATGATACCCATTTACTAGAATACTAACATTTTTCATTTTAATTAATTTTTTCCATTTTATTGTATTTCCAATTTAGAATTGCACTAAAGGATGAATTTTTGAGAACAGGAGGTGACGGGCAGCTGGAAATAATAAGTTTTACGTCTTGTAATGATACCTAAATACTAGAATACTAACATTTTTCATTTTAATTAATTTTTTCCATTTTATTGAATTTCCAATCTAGAATTCCACTAAAGGATGAATTTTGTGAGAACAGGAGGTGATGGGCGGCTGGAAATAATAAGTTTTACGTCTTGTAATGATACCTAAATACTAGAATACTAACATTTTTCATTTTAATTAATTTTTTCCATTTTATTGTATTTCCAATCTAGAATTCCACTAAATGATGAATTTTGTGAGAACAGGAGGTGATGGGCGGCTGGAAATAATAAGTTTTTCGTCTTGTAATGATACCTAAATACTAGAATACTAACATTTTTCATTTTAATTAATTTTTTCCATTTTATTGTATTTCCAATTTGGAATTCCACTAAAGGATGTATTCCAAGAGAACAGGAGGTGACGGGCAGCTGGAAAATATAAGTTTTTCGTCCTGTAATGATACCCATTTACTAGAATACTAACATTTTTCATTTTAATTAATTTTTTCCATTTTATTGTATTTCCAATCTAGAATTCCACTAAAGAATGAATTTTTTGAGAACTTGAGGTGATGGGCGGCTGGAAATAATAAGTTTTTCGTCTTGTAATGATACCTAAATACTAGAATACTAACATTTTTCATTTTAATTAATTTATTCCATTTTATTGTATTTCCAATCTAGAATTCCACTGAAGGATGTATTCCAAGAGAACAGGAGGTGACGGGCAGCTGGAAAATATAAGTTTTTCGTCTTGTAATGACACCTAAATACTAGAATACTAACATTTTTCATTTTAGTAAATTTTTTCCATTTTATTGTAGTTCCAATATGGAATTCTCATAAAGGATGAATTCCAGGAGAACAGGAGGTGACGGGCGGCTGGAAAATATAAGTTTTTCGTCCCGTAATGATACCTAAATACTAGAATACTAACATTTTTCATTTTAATTAATTTTTTCCATTTTATTGTATTTCCAATTTAGAATTGCACTAAAGGATGAATTTTTGAGAACAGGAGGTGACGGGCAGCTGGAAAATATAAGTTTTTCGTCTTGTAATGATACCTAAATACTAGAATACTAACATTTTTCATTTTAATTAATTTATTCCATTTTATTGTATTTCCAATTTGGAATTCCACTAAAGGATGTATTCCAAGAGAACAGGAGGTGACGGGCAGCTGGAAAATATAAGTTTTTCGTCTTGTAATGATACCTAAATACTAGAATACTAACATTTTTCATATTAGTAAATTTTTTCCATTTTATTGTAGTTCCAATATGGAATTCTCATAAAGGATGAATTCCAGGATAACAGGAGGTGACGGGCGGCTGGAAAATATAAGTTTTTCGTCCTGTAATCATACCCATTTACTAGAATACTAACATTTTTCATTTTAGTAAATTTTTTCCATTTTATTGTAGTTCCAATATGGAATTCTCATAAAGGATGAATTCCAGGAGAACAGGAGGTGATGGGCGGCTGGAAATAATAAGTTTTTTGTCCTGTAATGATACCTAAATACAATAATACTAACATTTTTCATTTTAATTAATTTTTTCCATTTTATTGTATTTCCATTTTGGAATTCCACTAAAGGATGTATTCCAAGAGAACAGGAGGTGACGGGCAGCTGGAAAATATAAGTTTTTCGTCCAGTAATGATACCTAAATACTAGAATACTAACATTTTTCATTTTCATTAATTTTTTCCTTTTTATTGTATTTCCAATTTAGAATTGCACTAAAGGATGAATTTTGTGAGAACTGGAGGTGACGGGCGGCTGGAAATAATAAGTTTTTCGTCTTGTAATGATACCTAATTACTAGAATACTAACATTTTCCATTTTAGTTAATTTTTTCCATTTTATTGTATTTCCAATCTAGATTTCCACTAAAGGATGAATTTTTTGAGAACAAGAGGTGATGGGCGGCTGTAAATAATAAGTTTTTCGTCTTGTAATGATACCTAAATACTAGAATACTAACATTTTTCATTTTAATTAATTTTTTCCATTTTATTGTATTTCCAATCTAGAATTCCACTAAAGGATGAATTTTGTGAGAACAGGAGGTGATGGGCGGCTGGAAATAATAAGTTTTTCGTCTTGTAATGATACCTAAATACTAGAATACTAACATTTTTCATTTTAATTAATTTTTTCCATTTTATTGTATTTCCAATCTAGAATTCCACTAAAGGATGAATTTTTTGAGAACAGGAGGTGATGGGCGGCTGGAAATAATAAGTTTTAAGTCTTGTAATGATACCCATTTACTAGAATACTAACATTTTTCATTTTAATTAATTTTTTCCATTTTATTGTATTTCCATTTTGGAATTCCACTAAAGGATGTATTCCAAGAGAACAGGAGGTGACGGGCAGCTGGAAAATATAAGTTTTTTGTCCAGTAATGATACCTAAATACTAGAATACTAACATTTTTCATTTTAATTAATTTTTTCCATTTTATTGTATTTCCAATCTAGAATTCCACTAAAGGATGAATTTTTTGAGAACAGGAGGTGACGGGCAGCTGGAAAATATAAGTTTTTCGTCTTGTAATGACACCTAAATACTAGAATACTAACATTTTTCATTTTAGTAAATTTTTTCCATTTTATTGTAGTTCCAATATGGAATTCTCATAAAGGATGAATTCCAGGACAACAGGAGGTGACGGGCGGCTGGAAAATATAAGTTTTTCGTCCTGTAATGATACCTAAATACTAGAATACTAACATTTTTCATTTTAATTAATTTTTTCCATTTTATTGTATTTCCAATCTAGAATTCCACTAAAGGATGAATTTTTTGAGAACAGGAGGTGACGGGCAGCTGGAAAATATAAGTTTTTCGTCTTGTAATGACACCTAAATACTAGAATACTAACATTTTTCATTTTAGTAAATTTTTTCCATTTTATTGTAGTTCCAATATGGAATTCTCATAAAGGATGAATTCCAGGACAACAGGAGGTGACGGGCGGCTGGAAAATATAAGTTTTTCGTCCTGTAATGATACCCATTTACTAGAATACTAACATTTTTCATTTTAATTAATTTTTTCCATTTTATTGTATTTCCAATCTAGAATTCCACTAAAGGATGAATTTTGTGAGAACTGGAGGTGACGGGCGGCTGGAAATAATAAGTATTTCGTCTTGTAATGATACCTAATTACTAGAATACTAACATTTTCCATTTTAGTTAATTTTTTCCATTTTATTGTATTTCCAATCTAGATTTCCACTAAAGGATGAATTTTTTGAGAACAAGAGGTGATGGGCGGCTGGAAATAATAAGTTTTTCGTCTTGTAATGATACCTAAATACTAGAATACTAACATTTTTCATTTTAGTAAATTTTTTCCATTTTATTGTAGTTCCAATATGGAATTCTCATAAAGGATGAATTCCAGGAGAACAGGAGGTGACGGGCGGCTGGAAAATATAAGTTTTTCGTCCTGTAATGATACCTAAATACTAGAATACTAACATTTTTCATTTTAATTAATTTTTTCCATTTTATTGTATTTCCAATTTAGAATTGCACTAAAGGATGAATTTTTGAGAACAGGAGGTGACGGGCAGCTGGAAAATATAAGTTTTTCGTCTTGTAATGATACCTAAATACTAGAATACTAACATTTTTCATTTTAATTAATTTATTCCATTTTATTGTATTTCCAATTTGGAATTCCACTAAAGGATGTATTCCAAGAGAACAGGAGGTGACGGGCAGCTGGAAAATATAAGTTTTTCGTCTTGTAATGATACCTAAATACTAGAATACTAACATTTTTCATTTTAGTAAATTTTTTCCATTTTATTGTAGTTCCAATATGGAATTCTCATAAAGGATGAATTCCAGGATAACAGGAGGTGACGGGCGGCTGGAAAATATAAGTTTTTCGTCCTGTAATGATACCCATTTACTAGAATACTAACATTTTTCATTTTAGTAAATTTTTTCCATTTTATTGTAGTTCCAATATGGAATTCTCATAAAGGATGAATTCCAGGAGAACAGGAGGTGATGGGCGGCTGGAAATAATAAGTTTTTTGTCCTGTAATGATACCTAAATACAATAATACTAACATTTTTCATTTTAATTAATTTTTTCCATTTTATTGTATTTCCATTTTGGAATTCCACTAAAGGATGTATTCCAAGAGAACAGGAGGTGACGGGAAGCTGGAAAATATAAGTTTTTCGTCCAGTAATGATACCTAAATACTAGAATACTAACATTTTTCATTTTAATTAATTTTTCCCTTTTTATTGTATTTCCAATTTAGAATTGCACTAAAGGATGAATTTTGTGAGAACTGGAGGTGACGGGCGGCTGGAAATAATAAGTTTTTCGTCTTGTAATGATACCTAATTACTAGAATACTAACATTTTCCATTTTAGTTAATTTTTTCCATTTTATTGTATTTCCAATCTAGATTTCCACTAAAGGATGAATTTTTTGAGAACAAGAGGTGATGGGCGGCTGGAAATAATAAGTTTTTCGTCTTGTAATGATACCTAAATACTAGAATACTAACATTTTTCATTTTAATTAATTTTTTCCATTTTATTGTATTTCCAATCTAGAATTCCACTAAAGGATGAATTTTGTGAGAACAGGAGGTGATGGGCGGCTGGAAATAATAAGTTTTTCGTCTTGTAATGATACCTAAATACTAGAATACTAACATTTTTCATTTTAATTAATTTTTTCCATTTTATTGTATTTCCAATCTAGAATTCCACTAAAGGATGAATTTTTTGAGAACAGGAGGTGATGGGCGGCTGGAAATAATAAGTTTTACGTCTTGTAATGATACCTAAATACTAGAATACTAACATTTTTCATTTTAATTAATTTTTTCCATTTTATTGTATTTCCATTTTGGAATTCCACTAAAGGATGTATTCCAAGAGAACAGGAGGTGACGGGCAGCTGGAAAATATAAGTTTTTTGTCCAGTAATGATACCTAAATACTAGAATACTAACATTTTTCATTTTAATTAATTTTTTCCATTTTATTGTATTTCCAATCTAGAATTCCACTAAAGGATGAATTTTTTGAGAACAGGAGGTGACGGGCAGCTGGAAAATATAAGTTTTTCGTCTTGTAATGACACCTAAATACTAGAATACTAACATTTTTCATTTTAGTAAATTTTTTCCATTTTATTGTAGTTCCAATATGGAATTCTCATAAAGGATGAATTCCAGGACAACAGGAGGTGACGGGCGGCTGGAAAATATAAGTTTTTCGTCCTGTAATGATACCTAAATACTAGAATACTAACATTTTTCATTTTAATTAATTTTTTCCATTTTATTGTATTTCCAATCTAGAATTCCACTAAAGGATGAATTTTTTGAGAACAGGAGGTGATGGGCAGCTGGAAAAAATAAGTTTTTCGTCTTGTAATGATACCTAAATACTAGAATACTAACATTTTTCATTTTAATTAATTTATTCCATTTTATTGTATTTCCAATTTGGAATTCCACTAAAGGATGTATTCCAAGAGAACAGGAGGTGACATGCAGCTGGAAAATATAAGTTTTTCGTCTTGTAATGATATCTAAATACTAGAATACTAACATTTTTCATTTTAATTAATTTTTTCCATTTTATTGTATTTCCAATCTAGAATTCCACTAAAGGATGAATTTTTTGAGAACAGGAGGTGATGGGCGGCTGGAAATAATAAGTTTTACGTCTTGTAATGATACCTAAATACTAGAATACTAACATTTTTCATTTTAATTAATTTATTCCATTTTATTGTATTTCCAATTTGGAATTCCACTAAAGGATGTATTCCAAGAGAACAGGAGGTGACATGCAGCTGGAAAATATAAGTTTTTCGTCTTGTAATGATATCTAAATACTAGAATACTAACATTTTTCATTTTAATTAATTTTTTCCATTTTATTGTATTTCCAATCTAGAATTCCACTAAAGGATGAATTTTGTGAGAACAGGAGGTGATGGGCGGCTGGAAATAATAAGTTTTTCGTCTTGTAATGATACCTAAATACTAGAATACTAACATTTTTCATTTTAATTAATTTTTTCCATTTTATTGTATTTCCAATCTAGAATTCCACTAAAGGATGAATTTTTTGAGAACAGGAGGTGATGGGCAGCTGGAAAAAATAAGTTTTTCGTCTTGTAATGATACCTAAATACTAGAATACTAACATTTTTCATTTTAATTAATTTATTCCATTTTATTGTATTTCCAATTTGGAATTCCACTAAAGGATGTATTCCAAGAGAACAGGAGGTGACATGCAGCTGGAAAATATAAGTTTTTCGTCTTGTAATGATATCTAAATACTAGAATACTAACATTTTTCATTTTAATTAATTTTTTCCATTTTATTGTATTTCCAATCTAGAATTCCACTAAAGGATGAATTTTTTGAGA
Organism: Ormia ochracea; assembly: GCA_963402855.1. Taxonomy (NCBI): domain Eukaryota; kingdom Metazoa; phylum Arthropoda; class Insecta; order Diptera; family Tachinidae; genus Ormia; species Ormia ochracea. The sequence goes on from CAUJRP010000014.1 coordinate 40,063, forward strand.
ACAGGAGGTGATGGGCGGCTGGAAATAATAAGTTTTACGTCTTGTAATGATACCTAAATACTAGAATACTAACATTTTTCATTTTAATTAATTTTTTCCATTTTATTGTATTTCCATTTTGGAATTCCACTAAAGGATGTATTCCAAGAGAACAGGAGGTGACGGGCAGCTGGAAAATATAAGTTTTTTGTCCAGTAATGACACCTAAATACTAGAATACTAACATTTTTCATTTTAGTAAATTTTTTCCATTTTATTGTAGTTCCAATATGGAATTCTCATAAAGGATGAATTTTTGAGAACAGGAGGTGACGGGCAGCTGGAAAATAAAAGTTTTTCGTCCAGTAATGATACCTAAATACTAGAATACTAACATTTTTCATTTTAATTCATTTTTTCCATTTTATTGTATTTCCAATTTGGAATTCCACTAAAGGATGTATTCCAAGAGAACAGGAGGTGACGGGCAGCTGGAAAATATAAGTTTTTCGTCCAGTAATGATACCTAATCACTAGAATACTAACATTTTCCATTTTAGTTAATTTTTTCCATTTTATTGTATTTCCAATCTAGAATTCCACTAAAGGATGAATTTTTGAAAACAGGAGGTGACGGGCAGCTGGAAAATATAAGTTTTTCGTCTTGTAATGAGACCTAAATACTAGAATACTAACATTTTTCATTTTAATTAATTTTTTCCATTTTATTGTATTTCCAATCTAGAATTCCACTAAAGGATGAATTTTTTGAGAACAGGAGGTGATGGGCGGCTGGAAATAATAAGTTTTTCGTCTTGTAATGATACCTAAATACTAGAATACTAACATTTTTCATTTTAATTAATTTATTCCATTTTATTGTATTTCCAATTTGGAATTCCACTAAAGGATGTATTCCAAGAGAACAGGAGGTGACGGCCGGCTGGACATAATAAGTTTTTCGTCTTGTAATGATACCTAATTACTAGAATACTAACATTTTCCATTTTAGTTAATTTTTTCCATTTTATTGTATTTCCAATCTAGAATTCCACTAAAGGATGAATTTTTTGAGAACAGGAGGTGATGGGCGGCTGGAAATAATAAGTTTTTCGTCTTGTAATGATACCTAATTACTAGAATACTAACATTTTCCATTTTAGTTAATTTTTTCCATTTTATTGTATTTCCAATCTAGAATTCCACTAAAGGATGAATTTTTTGAGAACAGGAGGTGATGGGCGGCTGGAAATAATAAGTTTTTTGTCCTGTAATGATACCTAATTACTAGAATACTAACATTTTTCATTTTAATTAATTTTTTCCATTTTATTGTATTTCCAATCTAGAATTCCACTAAAGGATGAATTTTTTGAGAACAGGAGGTGACGGGCAGCTGGAAAATATAAGTTTTTCGTCTTGTAATGACACCTAAATACTAGAATACTAACATTTTTCATTTTAGTAAATTTTTTCCATTTTATTGTAGTTCCAATATGGAATTCTCATAAAGGATGAATTCCAGGACAACAGGAGGTGACGGGCGGCTGGAAAATATAAGTTTTTCGTCCTGTAATGATACCTATTTCTTAGAATACTAACATTTTTCATTTTAATTAATTTTTTCCATTTTATTGTATTTCCAATCTAGAATTCCACTAAAGGATGAATTTTTTGAGAACAGGAGGTGATGGGCGGCTGGAAAAAATAAGTTTTTCGTCTTGTAATGATACCTAAATACTAGAATACTAACATTTTTCATTTTAATTAATTTATTCCATTTTATTGTATTTCCAATTTGGAATTCCACTAAAGGATGTATTCCAAGAGAACAGGAGGTGACATGCAGCTGGAAAATATAAGTTTTTCGTCTTGTAATGATACCTAAATACTAGAATACTAACATTTTTCATTTTAATTAATTTTTTCCATTTTATTGTATTTCCAATCTAGAATTCCACTAAAGGATGAATTTTTTGAGAACAGGAGGTGATGGGCGGCTGGAAATAATAAGTTTTACGTCTTGTAATGATACCTAAATACTAGAATACTAACATTTTTCATTTTAATTAATTTTTTCCATTTTATTGTATTTCCATTTTGGAATTCCACTAAAGGATGTATTCCAAGAGAACAGGAGGTGACGGGCAGCTGGAAAATATAAGTTTTTTGTCCAGTAATGACACCTAAATACTAGAATACTAACATTTTTCATTTTAGTAAATTTTTTCCATTTTATTGTAGTTCCAATATGGAATTCTCATAAAGGATGAATTTTTGAGAACAGGAGGTGACGGGCAGCTGGAAAATATAAGTTTTTCGTCCAGTAATGATACCTAAATACTAGAATACTAACATTTTTCATTTTAATTCATTTTTTCCATTTTATTGTATTTCCAATTTGGAATTCCACTAAAGGATGTATTCCAAGAGAACAGGAGGTGACGGGCAGCTGGAAAATATAAGTTTTTCGTCCAGTAATGATACCTAATCACTAGAATACTAACATTTTCCATTTTAGTTAATTTTTTCCATTTTATTGTATTTCCAATCTAGAATTCCACTAAAGGATGAATTTTTTGAGAACAGGAGGTGATGGGCGGCTGGAAATAATAAGTTTTTTGTCCTGTAATGATACCTAATTACTAGAATACTAACATTTTTCATTTTAATTAATTTTTTCCATTTTATTGTATTTCCAATCTAGAATTCCACTAAAGGATGAATTTTTGAGAACAGGAGGTGACGGGCAGCTGGAAAATATAAGTTTTTCGTCCTGTAATGATACCCATTTACTAGAATACTAACATTTTTCATTTTAATTAATTTTTTCCATTTTATTGTATTTCCAATCTAGAATTCCACTAAAGGATGAATTTTTGAAAACAGGAGGTGACGGGCAGCTGGAAAATATAAGTTTTTCGTCTTGTAATGAGACCTAAATACTAGAATACTAACATTTTTCATTTTAATTAATTTTTTCCATTTTATTGTATTTCCAATCTAGAATTCCACTAAAGGATGAATTTTTTGAGAACAGGAGGTGATGGACGGCTGGAAATAATAAGTTTTTCGTCTTGTAATGATACCTAAATACTAGAATACTAACATTTTTCATTTTAATTAATTTATTCCATTTTATTGTATTTCCAATTTGGAATTCCACTAAAGGATGTATTCCAAGAGAACAGGAGGTGACGGGCGGCTGGAAATAATAAGTTTTTCGTCTTGTAATGATACCTAATTACTAGAATACTAACATTTTCCATTTTAGTTAATTTTTTCCATTTTATTGTATTTCCAATCTAGAATTCCACTAAAGGATGAATTTTTTGAGAACAGGAGGTGATGGGCGGCTGGAAATAATAAGTTTTTCGTCTTGTAATGATACCTAATTACTAGAATACTAACATTTTCCATTTTAGTTAATTTTTTCCATTTTATTGTATTTCCAATCTAGAATTCCACTAAAGGATGAATTTTTTGAGAACAGGAGGTGATGGGCGGCTGGAAATAATAAGTTTTTTGTCCTGAAATGATACCTAATTACTAGAATACTAACATTTTCCATTTTAGTTAATTTTTTCCATTTTATTGTATTTCCAATCTAGAATTCCACTAAAGGATGAATTTTTTGAGAACAGGAGGTGATGGGCGGCTGGAAATAATAAGTTTTTCGTCTTGTAATGATACCTAATTACTAGAATACTAACATTTTCCATTTTAGTTAATTTTTTCCATTTTATTGTATTTCCAATCTAGAATTCCACTAAAGGATGAATTTTTTGAGAACAGGAGGTGATGGGCGGCTGGAAATAATAAGTTTTTTGTCCTGTAATGATACCTAATTACTAGAATACTAACATTTTTCATTTTAATTAATTTTTTCCATTTTATTGTATTTCCAATCTAGAATTCCACTAAAGGATGAATTTTTTGAGAACAGGAGGTGACGGGCAGCTGGAAAATATAAGTTTTTCGTCTTGTAATGACACCTAAATACTAGAATACAAACATTTTTCATTTTAGTAAATTTTTTCCATTTTATTGTAGTTCCAATATGGAATTCTCATAAAGGATGAATTCCAGGACAACAGGAGGTGACGGGCGGCTGGAAAATATAAGTTTTTCGTCCTGTAATGATACCTATTTATTAGAATACTAACATTTTTCATTTTAATTAATTTTTTCCATTTTATTGTATTTCCAATCTAGAATTCCACTAAAGGATGAATTTTTTGAGAACAGGAGGTGATGGGCGGCTGGAAAAAATAAGTTTTTCGTCTTGTAATGATACCTAAATACTAGAATACTAACATTTTTCATTTTAATTAATTTATTCCATTTTATTGTATTTCCAATTTGGAATTCCACTAAAGGATGTATTCCAAGAGAACAGGAGGTGACATGCAGCTGGAAAATATAAGTTTTTCGTCTTGTAATGATACCTAAATACTAGAATACTAACATTTTTCATTTTAATTAATTTTTTCCATTTTATTGTATTTCCAATCTAGAATTCCACTAAAGGATGAATTTTTTGAGAACAGGAGGTGATGGGCGGCTGGAAATAATAAGTTTTACGTCTTGTAATGATACCTAAATACTAGAATACTAACATTTTTCATTTTAATTAATTTTTTCCATTTTATTGTATTTCCATTTTGGAATTCCACTAAAGGATGTATTCCAAGAGAACAGGAGGTGACGGGCAGCTGGAAAATATAAGTTTTTTGTCCAGTAATGACACCTAAATACTAGAATACTAACATTTTTCATTTTAGTAAATTTTTTCCATTTTATTGTAGTTCCAATATGGAATTCTCATAAAGGATGAATTTTTGAGAACAGGAGGTGACGGGCAGCTGGAAAATATAAGTTTTTCGTCCAGTAATGATACCTAAATACTAGAATACTAACATTTTTCATTTTAATTCATTTTTTCCATTTTATTGTATTTCCAATTTGGAATTCCACTAAAGGATGTATTCCAAGAGAACAGGAGGTGACGGGCAGCTGGAAAATATAAGTTTTTCGTCCAGTAATGATACCTAATCACTAGAATACTAACATTTTCCATTTTAGTTAATTTTTTCCATTTTATTGTATTTCCAATCTAGAATTCCACTAAAGGATGAATTTTTTGAGAACAGGAGGTGATGGGCGGCTGGAAATAATAAGTTTTTTGTCCTGTAATGATACCTAATTACTAGAATACTAACATTTTTCATTTTAATTAATTTTTTCCATTTTATTGTATTTCCAATCTAGAATTCCACTAAAGGATGAATTTTTGAGAACAGGAGGTGACGGGCAGCTGGAAAATATAAGTTTTTCGTCCTGTAATGATACCCATTTACTAGAATACTAACATTTTTCATTTTAATTAATTTTTTCCATTTTATTGTATTTCCAATCTAGAATTCCACTAAAGGATGAATTTTTGAAAACAGGAGGTGACGGGCAGCTGGAAAATATAAGTTTTTCGTCTTGTAATGATACCTAAATACTAGAATACTAACATTTTTCATTTTAATTCATTTTTTCCATTTTATTGTATTTCCAATTTGGAATTCCACTAAAGGATGTATTCCAAGAGAACAGGAGGTGACGGGCAGCTGGAAAATATAAGTTTTTCGTCCTGTAATGATACCTATTTATTAGAATACTAACATTTTTCATTTTAATTAATTTTTTCCATTTTATTGTATTTCCAATCTAGAATTCCACTAAAGGATGAATTTTTTGAGAACAGGAGGTGATGGGCGGCTGGAAAAAATAAGTTTTTCGTCTTGTAATGATACCTAAATACTAGAATACTAACATTTTTCATTTTAATTAATTTATTCCATTTTATTGTATTTCCAATTTGGAATTCCACTAAAGGATGTATTCCAAGAGAACAGGAGGTGACATGCAGCTGGAAAATATAAGTTTTTCGTCTTGTAATGATACCTAATTACTAGAATACTAACATTTTTCATTTTAATTAATTTTTTCCATTTTATTGTATTTCCAATCTAGAATTCCACTAAAGGATGAATTTTTGAAAACAGGAGGTGACGGGCAGCTGGAAAATATAAGTTTTTCGTCCAGTAATGATACCTAAATACTAGAATACTAACATTTTTCATTTTAATTAATTTTTCCCTTTTTATTGTATTTCCAATTTAGAATTGCACTAAAGGATGAATTTTGTGAGAACTGGAGGTGACGGGCGGCTGGAAATAATAAGTTTTTCGTCTTGTAATGATACCTAATTACTAGAATACTAACATTTTCCATTTTAGTTAATTTTTTCCATTTTATTGTATTTCCAATCTAGATTTCCACTAAAGGATGAATTTTTTGAGAACAAGAGGTGATGGGCGGCTGGAAATAATAAGTTTTTCGTCTTGTAATGATACCTAAATACTAGAATACTAACATTTTTCATTTTAATTAATTTTTTCCATTTTATTGTATTTCCAATCTAGAATTCCACTAAAGGATGAATTTTGTGAGAACAGGAGGTGATGGGCGGCTGGAAATAATAAGTTTTTCGTCTTGTAATGATACCTAAATACTAGAATACTAACATTTTTCATTTTAATTAATTTTTTCCATTTTATTGTATTTCCAATCTAGAATTCCACTAAAGGATGAATTTTTTGAGAACAGGAGGTGATGGGCGGCTGGAAATAATAAGTTTTACGTCTTGTAATGATACCTAAATACTAGAATACTAACATTTTTCATTTTAATTAATTTTTTCCATTTTATTGTATTTCCATTTTGGAATTCCACTAAAGGATGTATTCCAAGAGAACAGGAGGTGACGGGCAGCTGGAAAATATAAGTTTTTTGTCCAGTAATGATACCTAAATACTAGAATACTAACATTTTTCATTTTAATTAATTTTTTCCATTTTATTGTATTTCCAATCTAGAATTCCACTAAAGGATGAATTTTTTGAGAACAGGAGGTGACGGGCAGCTGGAAAATATAAGTTTTTCGTCTTGTAATGACACCTAAATACTAGAATACTAACATTTTTCATTTTAGTAAATTTTTTCCATTTTATTGTAGTTCCAATATGGAATTCTCATAAAGGATGAATTCCAGGACAACAGGAGGTGACGGGCGGCTGGAAAATATAAGTTTTTCGTCCTGTAATGATACCTATTTATTAGAATACTAACATTTTTCATTTTAATTAATTTTTTCCATTTTATTGTATTTCCAATCTAGAATTCCACTAAAGGATGAATTTTTTGAGAACAGGAGGTGATGGGCAGCTGGAAAAAATAAGTTTTTCGTCTTGTAATGATACCTAAATACTAGAATACTAACATTTTTCATTTTAATTAATTTATTCCATTTTATTGTATTTCCAATTTGGAATTCCACTAAAGGATGTATTCCAAGAGAACAGGAGGTGACATGCAGCTGGAAAATATAAGTTTTTCGTCTTGTAATGATACCTAAATACTAGAATACTAACATTTTTCATTTTAATTAATTTTTTCCATTTTATTGTATTTCCAATCTAGAATTCCACTAAAGGATGAATTTTTTGAGAACAGGAGGTGATGGGCGGCTGGAAATAATAAGTTTTACGTCTTGTAATGATACCTAAATACTAGAATACTAACATTTTTCATTTTAATTAATTTTTTCCATTTTATTGTATTTCCATTTTGGAATTCCACTAAAGGATGTATTCCAAGAGAACAGGAGGTGACGGGCAGCTGGAAAATATAAGTTTTTTGTCCAGTAATGACACCTAAATACTAGAATACTAACATTTTTCATTTTAGTAAATTTTTTCCATTTTATTGTAGTTCCAATATGGAATTCTCATAAAGGATGAATTTTTGAGAACAGGAGGTGACGGGCAGCTGGAAAATAAAAGTTTTTCGTCCAGTAATGATACCTAAATACTAGAATACTAACATTTTTCATTTTAATTCATTTTTTCCATTTTATTGTATTTCCAATTTGGAATTCCACTAAAGGATGTATTCCAAGAGAACAGGAGGTGACGGGCAGCTGGAAAATATAAGTTTTTCGTCCAGTAATGATACCTAATCACTAGAATACTAACATTTTCCATTTTAGTTAATTTTTTCCATTTTATTGTATTTCCAATCTAGAATTCCACTAAAGGATGAATTTTTGAAAACAGGAGGTGACGGGCAGCTGGAAAATATAAGTTTTTCGTCTTGTAATGAGACCTAAATACTAGAATACTAACATTTTTCATTTTAATTAATTTTTTCCATTTTATTGTATTTCCAATCTAGAATTCCACTAAAGGATGAATTTTTTGAGAACAGGAGGTGATGGGCGGCTGGAAATAATAAGTTTTTCGTCTTGTAATGATACCTAAATACTAGAATACTAACATTTTTCATTTTAATCAATTTATTCCATTTTATTGTATTTCCAATTTGGAATTCCACTAAAGGATGTATTCCAAGAGAACAGGAGGTGACGGGCGGCTGGACATAATAAGTTTTTCGTCTTGTAATGATACCTAATTACTAGAATACTAACATTTTCCATTTTAGTTAATTTTTTCCATTTTATTGTATTTCCAATCTAGAATTCCACTAAAGGATGAATTTTTTGAGAACAGGAGGTGATGGGCGGCTGGAAATAATAAGTTTTTCGTCTTGTAATGATACCTAATTACTAGAATACTAACATTTTCCATTTTAGTTAATTTTTTCCATTTTATTGTATTTCCAATCTAGAATTCCACTAAAGGATGAATTTTTTGAGAACAGGAGGTGATGGGCGGCTGGAAATAATAAGTTTTTTGTCCTGTAATGATACCTAATTACTAGAATACTAACATTTTTCATTTTAATTAATTTTTTCCATTTTATTGTATTTCCAATCTAGAATTCCACTAAAGGATGAATTTTTTGAGAACAGGAGGTGACGGGCAGCTGGAAAATATAAGTTTTTCGTCTTGTAATGACACCTAAATACTAGAATACTAACATTTTTCATTTTAGTAAATTTTTTCCATTTTATTGTAGTTCCAATATGGAATTCTCATAAAGGATGAATTCCAGGACAACAGGAGGTGACGGGCGGCTGGAAAATATAAGTTTTTCGTCCTGTAATGATACCTATTTCTTAGAATACTAACATTTTTCATTTTAATTAATTTTTTCCATTTTATTGTATTTCCAATCTAGAATTCCACTAAAGGATGAATTTTTTGAGAACAGGAGGTGATGGGCGGCTGGAAAAAATAAGTTTTTCGTCTTGTAATGATACCTAAATACTAGAATACTAACATTTTTCATTTTAATTAATTTATTCCATTTTATTGTATTTCCAATTTGGAATTCCACTAAAGGATGTATTCCAAGAGAACAGGAGGTGACATGCAGCTGGAAAATATAAGTTTTTCGTCTTGTAATGATACCTAAATACTAGAATACTAACATTTTTCATTTTAATTAATTTTTTCCATTTTATTGTATTTCCAATCTAGAATTCCACTAAAGGATGAATTTTTTGAGAACAGGAGGTGATGGGCGGCTGGAAATAATAAGTTTTACGTCTTGTAATGATACCTAAATACTAGAATACTAACATTTTTCATTTTAATTAATTTTTTCCATTTTATTGTATTTCCATTTTGGAATTCCACTAAAGGATGTATTCCAAGAGAACAGGAGGTGACGGGCAGCTGGAAAATATAAGTTTTTTGTCCAGTAATGACACCTAAATACTAGAATACTAACATTTTTCATTTTAGTAAATTTTTTCCATTTTATTGTAGTTCCAATATGGAATTCTCATAAAGGATGAATTTTTGAGAACAGGAGGTGACGGGCAGCTGGAAAATATAAGTTTTTCGTCCAGTAATGATACCTAAATACTAGAATACTAACATTTTTCATTTTAATTCATTTTTTCCATTTTATTGTATTTCCAATTTGGAATTCCACTAAAGGATGTATTCCAAGAGAACAGGAGGTGACGGGCAGCTGGAAAATATAAGTTTTTCGTCCAGTAATGATACCTAATCACTAGAATACTAACATTTTCCATTTTAGTTAATTTTTTCCATTTTATTGTATTTCCAATCTAGAATTCCACTAAAGGATGAATTTTTTGAGAACAGGAGGTGATGGGCGGCTGGAAATAATAAGTTTTTTGTCCTGTAATGATACCTAATTACTAGAATACTAACATTTTTCATTTTAATTAATTTTTTCCATTTTATTGTATTTCCAATCTAGAATTCCACTAAAGGATGAATTTTTGAGAACAGGAGGTGACGGGCAGCTGGAAAATATAAGTTTTTCGTCCTGTAATGATACCCATTTACTAGAATACTAACATTTTTCATTTTAATTAATTTTTTCCATTTTATTGTATTTCCAATCTAGAATTCCACTAAAGGATGAATTTTTGAAAACAGGAGGTGACGGGCAGCTGGAAAATATAAGTTTTTCGTCTTGTAATGAGACCTAAATACTAGAATACTAACATTTTTCATTTTAATTAATTTTTTCCATTTTATTGTATTTCCAATCTAGAATTCCACTAAAGGATGAATTTTTTGAGAACAGGAGGTGATGGACGGCTGGAAATAATAAGTTTTTCGTCTTGTAATGATACCTAAATACTAGAATACTAACATTTTTCATTTTAATTAATTTATTCCATTTTATTGTATTTCCAATTTGGAATTCCACTAAAGGATGTATTCCAAGAGAACAGGAGGTGACGGGCGGCTGGAAATAATAAGTTTTTCGTCTTGTAATGATACCTAATTACTAGAATACTAACATTTTCCATTTTAGTTAATTTTTTCCATTTTATTGTATTTCCAATCTAGAATTCCACTAAAGGATGAATTTTTTGAGAACAGGAGGTGATGGGCGGCTGGAAATAATAAGTTTTTCGTCTTGTAATGATACCTAATTACTAGAATACTAACATTTTCCATTTTAGTTAATTTTTTCCATTTTATTGTATTTCCAATCTAGAATTCCACTAAAGGATGAATTTTTTGAGAACAGGAGGTGATGGGCGGCTGGAAATAATAAGTTTTTTGTCCTGAAATGATACCTAATTACTAGAATACTAACATTTTCCATTTTAGTTAATTTTTTCCATTTTATTGTATTTCCAATCTAGAATTCCACTAAAGGATGAATTTTTTGAGAACAGGAGGTGATGGGCGGCTGGAAATAATAAGTTTTTCGTCTTGTAATGATACCTAATTACTAGAATACTAACATTTTCCATTTTAGTTAATTTTTTCCATTTTATTGTATTTCCAATCTAGAATTCCACTAAAGGATGAATTTTTTGAGAACAGGAGGTGATGGGCGGCTGGAAATAATAAGTTTTTTGTCCTGTAATGATACCTAATTACTAGAATACTAACATTTTTCATTTTAATTAATTTTTTCCATTTTATTGTATTTCCAATCTAGAATTCCACTAAAGGATGAATTTTTTGAGAACAGGAGGTGACGGGCAGCTGGAAAATATAAGTTTTTCGTCTTGTAATGACACCTAAATACTAGAATACAAACATTTTTCATTTTAGTAAATTTTTTCCATTTTATTGTAGTTCCAATATGGAATTCTCATAAAGGATGAATTCCAGGACAACAGGAGGTGACGGGCGGCTGGAAAATATAAGTTTTTCGTCCTGTAATGATACCTATTTATTAGAATACTAACATTTTTCATTTTAATTAATTTTTTCCATTTTATTGTATTTCCAATCTAGAATTCCACTAAAGGATGAATTTTTTGAGAACAGGAGGTGATGGGCGGCTGGAAAAAATAAGTTTTTCGTCTTGTAATGATACCTAAATACTAGAATACTAACATTTTTCATTTTAATTAATTTATTCCATTTTATTGTATTTCCAATTTGGAATTCCACTAAAGGATGTATTCCAAGAGAACAGGAGGTGACATGCAGCTGGAAAATATAAGTTTTTCGTCTTGTAATGATACCTAAATACTAGAATACTAACATTTTTCATTTTAATTAATTTTTTCCATTTTATTGTATTTCCAATCTAGAATTCCACTAAAGGATGAATTTTTTGAGAACAGGAGGTGATGGGCGGCTGGAAATAATAAGTTTTACGTCTTGTAATGATACCTAAATACTAGAATACTAACATTTTTCATTTTAATTAATTTTTTCCATTTTATTGTATTTCCATTTTGGAATTCCACTAAAGGATGTATTCCAAGAGAACAGGAGGTGACGGGCAGCTGGAAAATATAAGTTTTTTGTCCAGTAATGACACCTAAATACTAGAATACTAACATTTTTCATTTTAGTAAATTTTTTCCATTTTATTGTAGTTCCAATATGGAATTCTCATAAAGGATGAATTTTTGAGAACAGGAGGTGACGGGCAGCTGGAAAATATAAGTTTTTCGTCCAGTAATGATACCTAAATACTAGAATACTAACATTTTTCATTTTAATTCATTTTTTCCATTTTATTGTATTTCCAATTTGGAATTCCACTAAAGGATGTATTCCAAGAGAACAGGAGGTGACGGGCAGCTGGAAAATATAAGTTTTTCGTCCAGTAATGATACCTAATCACTAGAATACTAACATTTTCCATTTTAGTTAATTTTTTCCATTTTATTGTATTTCCAATCTAGAATTCCACTAAAGGATGAATTTTTTGAGAACAGGAGGTGATGGGCGGCTGGAAATAATAAGTTTTTTGTCCTGTAATGATACCTAATTACTAGAATACTAACATTTTTCATTTTAATTAATTTTTTCCATTTTATTGTATTTCCAATCTAGAATTCCACTAAAGGATGAATTTTTGAGAACAGGAGGTGACGGGCAGCTGGAAAATATAAGTTTTTCGTCCTGTAATGATACCCATTTACTAGAATACTAACATTTTTCATTTTAATTAATTTTTTCCATTTTATTGTATTTCCAATCTAGAATTCCACTAAAGGATGAATTTTTGAAAACAGGAGGTGACGGGCAGCTGGAAAATATAAGTTTTTCGTCTTGTAATGAGACCTAAATACTAGAATACTAACATTTTTCATTTTAATTAATTTTTTCCATTTTATTGTATTTCCAATCTAGAATTCCACTAAAGGATGAATTTTTTGAGAACAGGAGGTGATGGACGGCTGGAAATAATAAGTTTTTCGTCTTGTAATGATACCTAAATACTAGAATACTAACATTTTTCATTTTAATTAATTTATTCCATTTTATTGTATTTCCAATTTGGAATTCCACTAAAGGATGTATTCCAAGAGAACAGGAGGTGACGGGCGGCTGGAAATAATAAGTTTTTCGTCTTGTAATGATACCTAATTACTAGAATACTAACATTTTCCATTTTAGTTAATTTTTTCCATTTTATTGTATTTCCAATCTAGAATTCCACTAAAGGATGAATTTTTTGAGAACAGGAGGTGATGGGCGGCTGGAAATAATAAGTTTTTCGTCTTGTAATGATACCTAATTACTAGAATACTAACATTTTCCATTTTAGTTAATTTTTTCCATTTTATTGTATTTCCAATCTAGAATTCCACTAAAGGATGAATTTTTTGAGAACAGGAGGTGATGGTCGGCTGGAAATAATAAGTTTTTTGTCCTGAAATGATACCTAATTACTAGAATACTAACATTTTTCATTTTAATTAATTTTTTCCATTTTATTGTATTTCCAATCTAGAATTCCACTAAAGGATGAATTTTTGAGAACAGGAGGTGACGGGCAGCTGGAAAATATAACTTTTTCGTCCTGTAATGATACCCATTTACTAGAATACTAACATTTTTCATTTTAATTAATTTTTTCCATTTTATTGTATTTCCAATCTAGAATTCCACTAGAGGATGAATTTTTGAAAACAGGAGGTGACGGGCAGCTGGAAAATATAAGTTTTTCGTCTTGTAATGAGACCTAAATACTAGAATACTAACATTTTTCATTTTAATTAATTTTTTCCATTTTATTGTATTTCCAATCTAGAATTCCACTAAAGGATGAATTTTTTGAGAACAGGAGGTGATGGGCGGCTGGAAATAATAAGTTTTTCGTCTTGTAATGATACCTAAATACTAGAATACTAACATTTTTCATTTTAATTAATTTATTCCATTTTATTGTATTTCCAATTTGGAATTCCACTAAAGGATGTATTCCAAGAGAACAGGAGGTGACGGGCGGCTGGAAATAATAAGTTTTTCGTCTTGTAATGATACCTAATTACTAGAATACTAACATTTTCCATTTTAGTTAATTTTTTCCATTTTATTGTATTTCCAATCTAGAATTCCACTAAAGGATGAATTTTTTGAGAACAGGAGGTGATGGGCGGCTGGAAATAATAAGTTTTTCGTCTTGTAATGATACCTAATTACTAGAATACTAACATTTTCCATTTTAGTTAATTTTTTCCATTTTATTGTATTTCCAATCTAGAATTCCACTAAAGGATGAATTTTTTGAGAACAGGAGGTGATGGGCGGCTGGAAATAATAAGTTTTTCGTCTTGTAATGATACCTAAATACTAGAATAATAACATTTTTCATTTTAATTAATTTATTCCATTTTATTGTATTTCCAATTTGGAATTCCACTAAAGGATGTATTCCAAGAGAACAGGAGGTGACGGGCGGCTGGAAATAATAAGTTTTTCGTCTTGTAATGATACCTAATTACTAGAATACTAACATTTTCCATTTTAGTTAATTTTTTCCATTTTATTGTATTTCCAATCTAGAATTCCACTAAAGGATGAATTTTTTGAGAACAGGAGGTGATGGGCGGCTGGAAATAATAAGTTTTTCGTCTTGTAATGATACCTAAATACTAGAATACTAACATTTTTCATTTTAATTAATTTATTCCATTTTATTGTATTTCCAATCTAGAATTCCACTAAAGGATGTATTCCAAGAGAACAGGAGGTGACGGGCAGCTGGAAAATATAAGTTTTTCGTCTTGTAATGACACCTAAATACTAGAATACTAACATTTTTCATTTTAGTAAATTTTTTCCATTTTATTGTAGTTCCAATATGGAATTCTCATAAAGGATGAATTCCAGGAGAACAGGAGGTGACGGGCGGCTGGAAAATATAAGTTTTTCGTCCTGTAATGATACCCATTTACTAGAATACTAACATTTTTCATTTTAATTAATTTTTTCCATTTTATTGTATTTCCAATTTAGAATTGCACTAAAGGATGAATTTTTGAGAACAGGAGGTGACGGGCAGCTGGAAAATATAAGTTTTTCGTCTTGTAATGATACCTAAATACTAGAATACTAACATTTTTCATTTTAATTAATTTATTGCATTTTATTGTATTTCCAATTTGGAATTCCACTAAAGGATGTATTCCAAGAGAACAGGAGGTGACGGGCAGCTGGAAAATATAAGTTTTTCGTCTTGTAATGATACCTAAATACTAGAATAATAACATTTTTCATTTTAGTAAATTTTTTCCATTTTATTGTAGTTCCAATATGGAATTCTCATAAAGGATGAATTCCAGGAGAACAGGAGGTGACGGGCGGCTGGAAAATATAAGTTTTTCGTCCTGTAATGATACCCATTTACTAGAATACTAACATTTTTCATTTTAATTAATTTATTCCATTTTATTGTATTTCCAATCTAGAATTCCACTAAAGGATGTATTCCAAGAGAACAGGAGGTGACGGGCAGCTGGAAAATATAAGTTTTTCGTCCTGTAATGATACCCATTTACTAGAATACTAACATTTTTCATTTTAATTAATTTTTTTCATTTTATTGTATTTCCAATCTAGAATTCCACTAAAGGATGAATTTTTTGAGAACAGGAGGTGATGGGCGGCTGGAAATAATAAGTTTTTTGTCCTGTAATGATACCTAATTACTAGAATACTAACATTTTCCATTTTAGTTAATTTTTTCCATTTTATTGTATTTCCAATCTAGAATTCCACTAAAGGATGAATTTTTGAGAACAGGAGGTGACGGGCAGCTGGATAATATAAGTTTTTCGTCCTGTAATGATACCTAATCACTAGAATACTAACATTTTCCATTTTAGTTAATTTTTTCCATTTTATTGTATTTCCAATCTAGAATTCCACTAAAGGATGAATTTTTTGAGAACAGGAGGTGATGGGCGGCTGGAAATAATAAGTTTTTTGTCCTGTAATGATACAAAATTACTAGAATACTAACATTTTTCATTTTAATTCATTTTTTCCATTTTATTGTATTTCCAATTTGGAATTCCACTAAAGGATGTATTCCAAGAGAACAGGAGGTGACGGGCAGCTGGAAAATATAAGTTTTTCGTCCAGTAATGATACCTAATCACTAGAATACTAACATTTTCCATTTTAGTTAATTTTTTCCATTTTATTGTATTTCCAATCTAGAATTCCACTAAAGGATGAATTTTTTGAGAACAGGAGGTGATGGGCGGCTGGAAATAATAAGTTTTTTGTCCTGTAATGATACCTAATTACTAGAATACTAACATTTTTCATTTTAATTAATTTTTTCCATTTTATTGTATTTCCAATCTAGAATTCCACTAAAGGATGTATTCCAAGAGAACAGGAGGTGACGGGCAGCTGGAAAATATAAGTTTTTCGTCTTGTAATGACACCTAAATACTAGAATACTAACATTTTTCATTTTAGTAAATTTTTTCCATTTTATTGTAGTTCCAATATGGAATTCTCATAAAGGATGAATTCCAGGAGAACAGGAGGTGACGGGCGGCTGGAAAATATAAGTTTTTCGTCCTGTAATGATACCCATTTACTAGAATACTAACATTTTTCATTTTAATTAATTTTTTCCATTTTATTGTATTTCCAATTTAGAATTGCACTAAAGGATGAATTTTTGAGATTAGGAGGTGACGGGCAGCTGGAAAATATAAGTTTTTCGTCTTGTAATGATACCTAAATACTAGAATACTAACATTTTTCATTTTAATTAATTTATTCCATTTTATTGTATTTCCAATTTGGAATTCCATTAAAGGATGTATTCCAAGAGAACAGGAGGTGACGGGCAGCTGGAAAATATAAGTTTTTCGTCTTGTAATGACACCTAAATACTAGAATACTAACATTTTTCATTTTAGTAAATTTTTTCCATTTTATTGTAGTTCCAATATGGAATTCTCATAAAGGATGAATTCCAGGAGAACAGGAGGTGACGGGCAGCTGGAAAATATAAGTTTTTCGTCCTGTAATGATACCCATTTACTAGAATACTAACATTTTTCATTTTAATTAATTTTTTCCATTTTATTGTATTTCCAATTTAGAATTGCACTAAAGGATGAATTTTTTGAGAACAGGAGGTGATGGGCGGCTGGAAATAATAAGTTTTTCGTCTTGTAATGATACCTAAATACTAGAATACTTACATTTTTCATTTTAATTAATTTTTTCCATTTTATTGTATTTCCAATTTGGAATTCCACTAAAGGATGTATTTCAAGAGAACAGGAGGTGACGGGCAGCTGGAAAATATAAGTTTTTCGTCCTGTAATGATACCCATTTACTAGAATACTAACATTTTTCATTTTAATTAATTTTTTCCATTTTATTGTATTTCAAATTTAGAATTGCACTAAAGGATGAATTTTTGAGAACAGGAGGTGACGGGCAGCTGGAAATAATAAGTTTTACGTCTTGTAATGATACCTAAATAATAGAATACTAACATTTTTCATTTTAATTAATTTTTTCTATTTTATTGTATTTCCAATCTAGAATTCCACTAAAGGATGCATTTTTGAGAACAGGAGGAGACGGGCAGCTGGAAAATATAAGTTTTTAGTCCTGTAATGATACCTAAATACTAGAATACTAACATTTTTCATTTTAATTAATTTTTTCCATTTTATTGTATTTCCATTTTGGAATTCCACTAAAGGATGTATTCCAAGAGAACAGGAGGTGACGGGCAGCTGGAAAATATAAGTTTTTCGTCCAGTAATGATACCTAAATACTAGAATACTAACATTTTTCATTTTAGTAAATTTTTTCCATTTTATTGTAGTTCCAATATGGAATTCTCATAAAGGATGAATTCCAGGAGAACAGGAGGTGACGGGCGGCTGGAAATAATAAGTTTTTCGTCCAGTAATGATACCTAATCACTAGAATACTAACATTTTCCATTTTAGTTAATTTTTTCCATTTTTTTGTATTTCCAATCTAGAATTCCACTAAAGGATGAATTTTTTGAGAACAGGGGGTGATGGGCGGCTGGAACTAATAAGTTTTTCGTCTTGTAGTGATACCTAAATACTAGAATACTAACATTTTTCATTTTAATTAATTTTTTCCATTTTATTGTATTTCCAATCTAGAATTCCACTAAAGGATGAATTTTTTGAGAACAGGAGGTGATGGGCGGCTGGAAATAATAAGTTTTTCGTCCTGTAATGATACCCATTTACTAGAATACTAACATTTTTCATTTTAATTAATTTTTTCCATCTTATTGTATTTCCAATCTAGAATTCCACTAAAGGATGAATTTTTTGAGAACAGGGGGTGATGGGCGGCTGGAAATAATAAGTTTTTCGTCTTGTAGTGATACCTAAATACTAGAATACTAACATTTTTCATTTTAATTAATTTTTTCCATTTTATTGTATTTCCAATTTGGAATTCCACTAAAGGATGTATTCCAAGAGAACAGGAGGTGACGGGCAGCTGGAAAATATAAGTTTTTCGTCTTGTAATGATACCTAAAGACTAGAATACTAACATTTTTCATTTTAGTAAATTTTTTCCATTTTATTGTAGTTCCAATATGGAATTCTCATAAAGGATGAATTCCAGGAGAACAGGAGGTGACAGGCGGCTGGAAAATATAAGTTTTTCGTCCTGTAATGATACCCATTTACTAGAATACTAACATTTTTCATTTTAGTAAATTTTTTCCATTTTATTGTAGTTCCAATATGGAATTCTCATAAAGGATGAATTCCAGGAGAACAGGAGGTGATGGGCGGCTGGAAATAATAAGTTTTTTGTCCTGTAATGAAACCTAAATACAATAATACTAACATTATTCATTTTAATTAATTTTTTCCATTTTATTGTATTTCCATTTTGGAATTCCACTAAAGGATGTATTCCAAGAGAACAGGAGGTGACGGGCGGCTGGAAATAATAAGTTTTTCGTCTTGTAATGATACCTAATTACTAGAATACTAACATTTTCCATTTTAGTTAATTTTTTCCATTTTATTGTATTTCCAATCTAGAATTCCACTAAAGGATGAATTTTTTGAGAACAGGAGGTGATGGGCGGCTGGAAATAATAAGTTTTTCGTCTTGTAATGATACCTAAATACTAGAATACTAACATTTTTCATTTTAATTAATTTATTCCATTTTATTGTATTTCCAATTTGGAATTCCACTAAAGGATGTATTCCAAGAGAACAGGAGGTGACGGGCAGCTGGAAAATATAAGTTTTTCGTCTTGTAATGATACCTAAATACTAGAATACTAACATTTTTCATTTTAATTAATTTTTTCCATTTTATTGTATTTCCAATCTAGAATTCCACTAAAGGATGAATTTTTTGAGAACAGGAGGTGATGGGCGGCTGGAAATAATAAGTTTTACGTCTTGTAATGATACCTAAATACTAGAATACTAACATTTTTCATTTTAATTAATTTTTTCCATTTTATTGTATTTCCATTTTGGAATTCCACTAAAGGATGTATTCCAAGGGAACAGGAGGTGACGGGCAGCTGGAAAATATAAGTTTTTTGTCCAGTAATGATACCTAAATACTAGAATACTAACATTTTTCATTTTAATTAATTTTTTCCATTTTATTATATTTCCAATCTAGAATTCCACTAAAGGATGAATTTTTTGAGAACAGGAGGTGATGGGCGGCTGGAAATATTAAGTTTTTCGTCTTGTAATGATACCTAAATACTAGAATACTAACATTTTTCATTTTAATTAATTTATTCCATTTTATTGTATTTCCAATCTAGAATTCCACTAAAGGATGAATTTTTTGAGAACAGGAGGTGACGGGCAGCTGGAAAATATAAGTTTTTCGTCTTGTAATGATACCTAAATACTAGAATACTAACATTTTTCATTTTAATTAATTTTTTCCATTTTATTGTATTTCCAATCTAGAATTCCACTAAAGGATGAATTTTTTGAGAACAGGAGGTGATGGGCGGCTGGAAATAATAAGTTTTACGTCTTGTAATGATACCTAAATACTAGAATACTAACATTTTTCATTTTAATTAATTTATTCCATTTTATTGTATTTAAAATCTAGAATTCCACTAAAGGATGTATTCCAAGAGAACAGGAGGTGACGGGCAGCTGGAAAATATAAGTTTTCCGTCCTGTAATGACACCTAAATACTAGAATACTAACATTTTTCATTTTAGTAAATTTTTTCCATTTTATTGTAGTTCCAATATGGAATTCTCATAAAGGATGAATTCCAGGAGAACAGGAGGTGACGGGCGGCTGGAAAATATAAGTTTTTCGTCCTGTAATGATACCCATTTACTAGAATACTAACATTTTTCATTTTAATTAATTTTTTCCATTTTATTGTATTTCCAATTTAGAATTGCACTAAAGGATGAATTTTTGAGATTAGGAGGTGACGGGCAGCTGGAAAATATAAGTTTTTCGTCTTGTAATGATACCTAAATACTAGAATACTAACATTTTTCATTTTAATTAATTTATTCCATTTTATTGTATTTCCAATTTGGAATTCCATTAAAGGATGTATTCCAAGAGAACAGGAGGTGATGGGCAGCTGGAAAATATAAGTTTTTCGTCTTGTAATGACACCTAAATACTAGAATACTAACATTTTTCATTTTAGTAAATTTTTTCCATTTTATTGTAGTTCCAATATGGAATTCTCATAAAGGATGAATTCCAGGAGAACAGGAGGTGACGGGCGGCTGGAAAATATAAGTTTTTCGTCCTGTAATGATACCCATTTACTAGAATACTAACATTTTTCATTTTAATTAATTTTTTCCATTTTATTGTATTTCCAATTTAGAATTGCACTAAAGGATGAATTTTTGAGATTAGGAGGTGACGGGCAGCTGGAAAATATAAGTTTTTCGTCTTGTAATGATACCTAAATACTAGAATACTAACATTTTTCATTTTAATTAATTTATTCCATTTTATTGTATCTCCAATTTGGAATTCCACTAAAGGATGTATTCCAAGAGAACAGGAGGTGACGGGCAGCTGGAAAATATAAGTTTTTCGTCTTGTAATGATACCTAAATACTAGAATACTAACATTTTTCATTTTAGTAAATTTTTTCCATTTTATTGTAGTTCCAATATGGAATTCTCATAAAGGATGAATTCCAGGATAACAGGAGGTGACGGGCGGCTGGAAAATATAAGTTTTTCGTCCTGTAATGATACCCATTTACTAGAATACTAACATTTTTCATTTTAGTAAATTTTTTCCATTTTATTGTAGTTCCAATATGGAATTCTCATAAAGGATGAATTCCAGGAGAACAGGAGGTGATGGGCAGCTGGAAATAATAAGTTTTTTGTCCTGTAATGATACCTAAATACAATAATACTAACATTTTTCATTTTAATTAATTTTTTCCATTTTATTGTATTTCCATTTTGGAATTCCACTAAAGGATGTATTCCAAGGGAACAGGAGGTGACGGGCAGCTGGAAAATATAAGTTTTTTGTCCAGTAATGATACCTAAATACTAGAATACTAACATTTTTCATTTTAATTAATTTTTTCCATTTTATTGTATTTCCAATCTAGAATTCCACTAAAGGATGAATTTTTTGAGAACAGGAGGTGATGGGCGGCTGGAAATATTAAGTTTTTCATCTTGTAATGATACCTAAATACTAGAATACTAACATTTTTCATTTTAATTAATTTATTCCATTTTATTGTATTTCCAATCTAGAATTCCACTAAAGGATGAATTTTTTGAGAACAGGAGGTGACGGGCAGCTGGAAAATATAAGTTTTTCGTCTTGTAATGATACCTAAATACTAGAATACTAACATTTTTCATTTTAATTAATTTATTCCATTTTATTGTATTTCCAATTTGGAATTCCACTAAAGGATGTATTCCAAGAGAACAGGCGGTGACGGGCAGCTGGAAAATATAAGTTTTTCGTCTTGTAATGATACCTAAATACTAGAATACTAACATTTTTCATTTTAATTAATTTTTTCCATTTTATTGTATTTCCAATCTAGAATTCCACTAAAGGATGAATTTTTTGAGAACAGGGGGTGATGGGCGGCTGGAAATAATAAGTTTTACGTCTTGTAATGATACCTAAATACTAGAATACTAACATTTTTCATTTTAATTAATTTTTTCCATTTTATTGTATTTCCATTTTGGAATTCCACTAAAGGATGTATTCCAAGAGAACAGGAGGTGACGGGCAGCTGGAAAATATAAGTTTTTTGTCCAGTAATGATACCTAAATACTAGAATACTAACATTTTTCATTTTAATTAATTTTTTCCATTTTATTGTATTTCCAATCTAGAATTCCACTAAAGGATGAATTTTTTGAGAACAGGAGGTGATGGGCGGCTGGAAATATTAAGTTTTTCGTCTTGTAATGATACCTAAATACTAGAATACTAACATTTTTCATTTTAATTAATTTATTCCATTTTATTGTATTTCCAATCTAGAATTCCACTAAAGGATGAATTTTTTGAGAACAGGAGGTGACGGGCAGCTGGAAAATATAAGTTTTTCGTCTTGTAATGACACCTAAATACTAGAATACTAACATTTTTCATTTTAGTAAATTTTTTCCATTTTATTGTATTTCCATTTTGGAATTCCACTAAAGGATGTATTCCAAGAGAACAGGAGGTGACGGGCAGCTGGAAAATATAAGTTTTTTGTCCAGTAATGATACCTAAATACTAGAATACTAACATTTTTCATTTTAATTAATTTTTTCCATTTTATTGTATTTCCAATCTAGAATTCCACTAAAGGATGAATTTTTTGAGAACAGGAGGTGATGGGCGGCTGGAAATATTAAGTTTTTCGTCTTGTAATGATACCTAAATACTAGAATACTAACATTTTTCATTTTAATTAATTTATTCCATTTTATTGTATTTCCAATCTAGAATTCCACTAAAGGATGAATTTTTTGAGAACAGGAGGTGATGGGCGGCTGGAAATATTAAGTTTTTCGTCTTGTAATGATACCTAAATACTAGAATACTAACATTTTTCATTTTAATTAATTTATTCCATTTTATTGTATTTCCAATCTAGAATTCCACTAAAGGATGAATTTTTTGAGAACAGGAGGTGACGGGCAGCTGGAAAATATAAGTTTTTCGTCTTGTAATGATACCTAAATACTAGAATACTAACATTTTTCATTTTAATTAATTTATTCCATTTTATTGTATTTCCAATTTGGAATTCCACTAAAGGATGTATTCCAAGAGAACAGGAGGTGACGGGCAGCTGGAAAATATAAGTTTTTCGTCTTGTAATGATACCTAAATACTAGAATACTAACATTTTTCATTTTAGTAAATTTTTTCCATTTTATTGTAGTTCCAATATGGAATTCTCATAAAGGATGAATTCCAGGATAACAGGAGGTGACGGGCGGCTGGAAAATATAAGTTTTTCGTCCTGTAATGATACCCATTTACTAGAATACTAACATTTTTCGTTTTAGTAAATTTTTTCCATTTTATTGTAGTTCCAATATGGAATTCTCATAAAGGATGAATTCCAGGAGAACAGGAGGTGATGGGCGGCTGGAAATAATAAGTTTTTTGTCCTGTAATGATACCTAAATACAATAATACTAACATTTTTCATTTTAATTAATTTTTTCCATTTTATTGTATTTCCATTTTGGAATTCCACTAAAGGATGAATTTTTTGAGAACAGGAGGTGACGGGCAGCTGGAAAATATAAGTTTTTCGTCTTGTAATGATACCTAAATACTAGAATACTAACATTTTTCATTTTAATTAATTTATTCCATTTTATTGTATTTCCAATCTAGAATTCCACTAAAGGATGAATTTTTTGAGAACAGGAGGTGACGGGCAGCTGGAAAATATAAGTTTTTCGTCTTGTAATGATACCTAAATACTAGAATACTAACATTTTTCATTTTAATTAATTTTTTCCATTTTATTGTATTTCCAATCTAGAATTCCACTAAAGGATGAATTTTTTGAGAACAGGAGGTGATGGGCGGCTGGAAATAATAAGTTTTACGTCTTGTAATGATACCTAAATACTAGAATACTAACATTTTTCATTTTAATTAATTTATTCCATTTTATTGTATTTCCAATCTAGAATTCCACTAAAGGATGTATTCCAAGAGAACACGAGGTGACGGGCAGCTGGAAAATATAAGTTTTTCGTCTTGTAATGACACCTAAATACTAGAATACTAACATTTTTCATTTTAGTAAATTTTTTCCATTTTATTGTAGTTCCAATATGGAATTCTCATAAAGGATGAATTCCAGGAGAACAGGAGGTGACGGGCGGCTGGAAAATATAAGTTTTTCGTCCTGTAATGATACCCATTTACTAGAATACTAACATTTTTCATTTTAATTAATTTTTTCCATTTTATTGTATTTCCAATTTAGAATTGCACTAAAGGATGAATTTTTGAGATTTGGAGGTGACGGGCAGCTGGAAAATATAAGTTTTTCGTCTTGTGATGATACCTAAATACTAGAATACTAACATTTTTCATTTTAATTAATTTATTCCATTTTATTGTATTTCCAATTTGGAATTCCATTAAAGGATGTATTCCAAGAGAACAGGAGGTGACGGGCAGCTGGAAAATATAAGTTTTTCGTCTTGTAATGACACCTAAATACTAGAATACTAACATTTTTCATTTTAGTAAATTTTTTCCATTTTATTGTAGTTCCAATATGGAATTCTCATAAAGGATGAATTCCAGGAGAACAGGAGGTGACGGGCGGCTGGAAAATATAAGTTTTTCGTCCTGTAATGATACCCATTTACTAGAATACTAACATTTTTCATTTTAATTAATTTTTTCCATTTTATTGTATTTCCAATTTAGAATTGCACTAAAGGATGAATTTTTGAGATTAGGAGGTGACGGGCAGCTGGAAAATATAAGTTTTTCGTCTTGTAATGATACCTAAATACTAGAATACTAACATTTTTCATTTTAATTAATTTATTCCATTTTATTGTATTTCCAATTTGGAATTCCACTAAAGGATGTATTCCAAGAGAACAGGAGGTGACGGGCAGCTGGAAAATATAAGTTTTTCGTCTTGTAATGATACCTAAATACTAGAATACTAACATTTTTCATTTTAGTAAATTTTTTCCATTTTATTGTAGTTCCAATATGGAATTCTCATAAAGGATGAATTCCAGGATAACAGGAGGTGACGGGCGGCTGGAAAATATAAGTTTTTCGTCCTGTAATGATACCCATATACTAGAATACTAACATTTTTCATTTTAGTAAATTTTTTCCATTTTATTGTAGTTCCAATATGGAATTCTCATAAAGGATGAATTCCAGGAGAACAGGAGGTGATGGGCGGCTGGAAATAATAAGTTTTTTGTCCTGTAATGATACCTAAATACAATAATACTAACATTTTTCATTTTAATTAATTTTTTCCATTTTATTGTATTTCCATTTTGGAATTCCACTAAGGGATGTATTCCAAGGGAACAGGAGGTGACGGGCAGCTGGAAAATATAAGTTTTTTGTCCAGTAATGATACCTAAATACTAGAATACTAACATTTTTCATTTTAATTAATTTTTTCCATTTTATTGTATTTCCAATCTAGAATTCCACTAAAGGATGAATTTTTTGAGAACAGGAGGTGATGGGCGGCTGGAAATATTAAGTTTTTCATCTTGTAATGATACCTAAATACTAGAATACTAACATTTTTCATTTTAATTAATTTATTCCATTTTATTGTATTTCCAATCTAGAATTCCACTAAAGGATGAATTTTTTGAGAACAGGAGGTGACGGGCAGCTGGAAAATATAAGTTTTTCGTCTTGTAATGATACCTAAATACTAGAATACTAACATTTTTCATTTTAATTAATTTATTCCATTTTATTGTATTTCCAATTTGGAATTCCACTAAAGGATGTATTCCAAGAGAACAGGAGGTGACGGGCAGCTGGAAAATATAAGTTTTTCGTCTTGTAATGATACCTAAATACTAGAATACTAACATTTTTCATTTTAATTAATTTTTTCCATTTTATTGTATTTCCAATCTAGAATTCCACTAAAGGATGAATTTTTTGAGAACAGGGGGTGATGGGCGGCTGGAAATAATAAGTTTTACGTCTTGTAATGATACCTAAATACTAGAATACTAACATTTTTCATTTTAATTAATTTTTTCCATTTTATTGTATTTCCATTTTGGAATTCCACTAAAGGATGTATTCCAAGAGAACAGGAGGTGACGGGCAGCTGGAAAATATAAGTTTTTTGTCCAGTAATGATACCTAAATACTAGAATACTAACATTTTTCATTTTAATTAATTTTTTCCATTTTATTGTATTTCCAATCTAGAATTCCACTAAAGGATGAATTTTTTGAGAACAGGAGGTGATGGGCGGCTGGAAATATTAAGTTTTTCGTCTTGTAATGATACCTAAATACTAGAATACTAACATTTTTCATTTTAATTAATTTATTCCATTTTATTGTATTTCCAATCTAGAATTCCACTAAAGGATGAATTTTTCGAGAACAGGAGGTGACGGGCAGCTGGAAAATATAAGTTTTTCGTCTTGTAATGACACCTAAATACTAGAATACTAACATTTTTCATTTTAGTAAATTTTTTCCATTTTATTGTATTTCCATTTTGGAATTCCACTAAAGGATGTATTCCAAGAGAACAGGAGGTGACGGGCAGCTGGAAAATATAAGTTTTTTGTCCAGTAATGATACCTAAATACTAGAATACTAACATTTTTCATTTTAATTAATTTTTTCCATTTTATTGTATTTCCAATCTAGAATTCCACTAAAGGATGAATTTTTTGAGAACAGGAGGTGATGGGCGGCTGGAAATATTAAGTTTTTCGTCTTGTAATGATACCTAAATACTAGAATACTAACATTTTTCATTTTAATTAATTTATTCCATTTTATTGTATTTCCAATCTAGAATTCCACTAAAGGATGAATTTTTTGAGAACAGGAGGTGATGGGCGGCTGGAAATATTAAGTTTTTCGTCTTGTAATGATACCTAAATACTAGAATACTAACATTTTTCATTTTAATTAATTTATTCCATTTTATTGTATTTCCAATCTAGAATTCCACTAAAGGATGAATTTTTTGAGAACAGGAGGTGACGGGCAGCTGGAAAATATAAGTTTTTCGTCTTGTAATGATACCTAAATACTAGAATACTAACATTTTTCATTTTAATTAATTTATTCCATTTTATTGTATTTCCAATTTGGAATTCCACTAAAGGATGTATTCCAAGAGAACAGGAGGTGACGGGCAGCTGGAAAATATAAGTTTTTCGTCTTGTAATGATACCTAAATACTAGAATACTAACATTTTTCATTTTAATTAATTTTTTCCATTTTATTGTATTTCCAATCTAGAATTCCACTAAAGGATGAATTTTTTGAGAACAGGAGGTGATACGCGGCTGGAAATAATAAGTTTTACGTCTTGTAATGATACCTAAATACTAGAATACTAACATTTTTCATTTTAATTAATTTTTTCCATTTTATTGTATTTCCATTTTGGAATTCCACTAAAGGATGTATTCCAAGAGAACAGGAGGTGACGGGCAGCTGGAAAATATAAGTTTTTTGTCCAGTAATGATACCTAAATACTAGAATACTAACATTTTTCATTTTAATTAATTTTTTCCATTTTATTGTATTTCCAATCTAGAATTCCACTAAAGGATGAATTTTTTGAGAACAGGAGGTGATGGGCGGCTGGAAATATTAAGTTTTTCGTCCTGTAATGATACCTAAATACTAGAATACTAACATTTTTCATTTTAATTAATTTATTCCATTTTATTGTATTTCCAATCTAGAATTCCACTAAAGGATGAATTTTTTGAGAACAGGAGGTGACGGGCAGCTGGAAAATATAAGTTTTTCGTCTTGTAATGATACCTAAATACTAGAATACTAACATTTTTCATTTTAATTAATTTATTCCATTTTATTGTATTTCCAATTTGGAATTCCACTAAAGGATGTATTCCAAGAGAACAGGAGGTGACGGGCAGCTGGAAAATATAAGTTTTTCGTCTTGTAATGACACCTAAATACTAGAATACTAACATTTTTCATTTTAGTAAATTTTTTCCATTTTATTGTAGTTCCAATATGGAATTCTCATAAAGGATGAATTCCAGGAGAACAGGAGGTGACGGGCGGCTGGAAAATATAAGTTTTTCGTCCTGTAATGATACCCATTTACTAGAATACTAACATTTTTCATTTTAATTAATTTTTTCCATTTTATTGTATTTCCAATTTAGAATTGCACTAAAGGATGAATTTTTGAGATTAGGAGGTGACGGGCAGCTGGAAAATATAAGTTTTTCGTCTTGTAATGATACCTAAATACTAGAATACTAACATTTTTCATTTTAATTAATTTATTCCATTTTATTGTATTTCCAATTTAGAATTCCACTAAAGGATGTATTCCAAGAGAACAGGAGGTGACGGGCAGCTGGAAAATATAAGTTTTTCGTCTTGTAATGATACCTAAATACTAGAATACTAACATTTTTCATTTTAGTAAATTTTTTCCATTTTATTGTAGTTCCAATATGGAATTCTCATAAAGGATGAATTCCAGGATAACAGGAGGTGACAGGCGGCTGGAAAATATAAGTTTTTCGTCCTGTAATGATACCCATTTACTAGAATACTAACATTTTTCATTTTAGTAAATTTTTTCCATTTTATTGTAGTTCCAATATGGAATTCTCATAAAGGATGAATTCCAGGAGAACAGGAGGTGATGGGCGGCTGGAAATAATAAGTTTTTTTTCCTGTAATGATACCTAAATACAATAATACTAACATTTTTCATTTTAATTAATTTTTTCCATTTTATTGTATTTCCATTTTGGAATTCCACTAAAGGATGTATTCCAAGGGAACAGGAGGTGACGGGCAGCTGGAAAATATAAGTTTTTTGTCCAGTAATGATACCTAAATACTAGAATACTAACATTTTTCATTTTAATTAATTTTTTCCATTTTATTGTATTTCCAATCTAGAATTCCACTAAAGGATGAATTTTTTGAGAACAGGAGGTGATGGGCGGCTGGAAATATTAAGTTTTTCATCTTGTAATGATACCTAAATACTAGAATACTAACATTTTTCATTTTAATTAATTTATTCCATTTTATTGTATTTCCAATCTAGAATTCCACTAAAGGATGAATTTTTTGAGAACAGGAGGTGACGCGCAGCTGGAAAATATAAGTTTTTCGTCTTGTAATGATACCTAAATACTAGAATACTAACATTTTTCATTTTAATTAATTTATTCCATTTTATTGTATTTCCAATTTGGAATTCCACTAAAGGATGTATTCCAAGAGAACAGGAGGTGACGGGCAGCTGGAATATATAAGTTTTTCGTCTTGTAATGATACCTAAATACTAGAATACTAACATTTTTCATTTTAATTAATTTTTTCCATTTTATTGTATTTCCAATCTAGAATTCCACTAAAGGATGAATTTTTTGAGAACAGGGGGTGATGGGCGGCTGGAAATAATAAGTTTTACGTCTTGTAATGATACCTAAATACTAGAATACTAACATTTTTCATTTTAATTAATTTTTTCCATTTTATTGTATTTCCATTTTGGAATTCCACTAAAGGATGTATTCCAAGAGAACAGGAGGTGACGGGCAGCTGGAAAATATAAGTTTTTTGTCCAGTAATGATACCTAAATACTAGAATACTAACATTTTTCATTTTAATTAATTTTTTCCATTTTATTGTATTTCCAATTTGGAATTCCACTAAAGGATGTATTCCAAGAGAACAGGAGGTGACGGGCAGCTGGAAAATATAAGTTTTTCGTCTTGTAATGATACCTAAATACTAGAATACTAACATTTTTCATTTTAATTAATTTTTTCCATTTTATTGTATTTCCAATCTAGAATTCCACTAAAGGATGAATTTTTTGAGAACAGGGGGTGATGGGCGGCTGGAAATAATAAGTTTTACGTCTTGTAATGATACCTAAATACTAGAATACTAACATTTTTCATTTTAATTAATTTTTTCCATTTTATTGTATTTCCATTTTGGAATTCCACTAAAGGATGTATTCCAAGAGAACAGGAGGTGACGGGCAGCTGGAAAATATAAGTTTTTTGTCCAGTAATGATACCTAAATACTAGAATACTAACATTTTTCATTTTAATTAATTTTTTCCATTTTATTGTATTTCCAATCTAGAATTCCACTAAAGGATGAATTTTTTGAGAACAGGAGCTGATGGGCGGCTGGAAATATTAAGTTTTTCGTCTTGTAATGATACCTAAATACTAGAATACTAACATTTTTCATTTTAATTAATTTATTCCATTTTATTGTATTTCCAATCTAGAATTCCACTAAAGGATGAATTTTTTGAGAACAGGAGGTGATGGGCGGCTGGAAATATTAAGTTTTTCGTCCTGTAATGATACCTAAATACTAGAATACTAACATTTTTCATTTTAATTAATTTATTCCATTTTATTGTATTTCCAATTTGGAATTCCACTAAAGGATGTATTCCAAGAGAACAGGAGGTGACGGGCAGTTGGAAAATATAAGTTTTTCGTCTTGTAATGACACCTAAATACTAGAATACTAACATTTTTCATTTTAGTAAATTTTTTCCATTTTATTGTAGTTCCAATATGGAATTCTCATAAAGGATGAATTCCAGGAGAACAGGAGGTGACGGGCGGCTGGAAAATATAAGTTTTTCGTCCTGTAATGATACCCATTTACTAGAATACTAACATTTTTCATTTTAATTAATTTTTTCCATTTTATTGTATTTCCAATTTAGAATTGCACTAAAGGATGAATTTTTGAGATTAGGAGGTGACGGGCAGCTGGAAAATATAAGTTTTTCGTCTTGTAATGATACCTAAATACTAGAATACTAACATTTTTCATTTTAATTAATTTATTCCATTTTATTGTATTTCCAATTTGGAATTCCACTAAAGGATGTATTCCAAGAGAACAGGAGGTGACGGGCAGCTGGAAAATATAAGTTTTTCGTCTTGTAATGATACCTAAATACTAGAATTCTAACATTTTTCATTTTAGTAAATTTTTTCCATTTTATTGTAGTTCCAATATGGAATTCTCATAAAGGATGAATTCCAGGATAACAGGAGGTGACGGGCGGCTGGAAAATATAAGTTTTTCGTCCTGTAATGATACCCATTTACTAGAATACTAACATTTTTCATTTTAGTAAATTTTTTCCATTTTATTGTAGTTCCAATATGGAATTCTCATAAAGGATGAATTCCAGGAGAACAGGAGGTGATGGGCGGCTGGAAATAATAAGTTTTTTGTCCTGTAATGATACCTAAATACAATAATACTAACATTTTTCATTTTAATTAATTTTTTCCATTTTATTGTATTTCCATTTTGGAATTCCACTAAAGGATGTATTCCAAGGGAACAGGAGGTGACGGGCAGCTGGAAAATATAAGTTTTTTGTCCAGTAATGATACCTAAATACTAGAATACTAACATTTTTCATTTTAATTAATTTTTTCCATTTTATTGTATTTCCAATCTAGAATTCCACTAAAGGATGAATTTTTTGAGAACAGGAGGTGATGGGCGGCTGGAAATATTAAGTTTTTCGTCTTGTAATGATACCTAAATACTAGAATACTAACATTTTTCATTTTAATTAATTTATTCCATTTTATTGTATTTCCAATCTAGAATTCCACTAAAGGATGAATTTTTTGAGAACAGGAGGTGACGGGCAGCTGGAAAATATAAGTTTTTTGCCCAGTAATGATACCTAAATACTAGAATACTAACATTTTTCATTTTAATTAATTTTTTCCATTTTATTGTATTTCCAATCTAGAATTCCACTAAAGGATGAATTTTTTGAGAACAGGAGGTGATGGGCGGCTGGAAATATTAAGTTTTTCGTCTTGTAATGATACCTAAATACTAGAATTCTAACATTTTTCATTTTAATTAATTTATTCCATTTTATTGTATTTCCAATTTAGAATTGCACTAAAGGATGAATTTTTGAGATTAGGAGGTGACGGGCTGCTGGAAAATATAAGTTTTTCGTCTTGTAATGATACCTAAATACTAGAATACTAACATTTTTCATTTTAATTAATTTATTCCATTTTATTGTATTTCCAATTTGGAATTCCACTAAAGGATGTATTCCAAGAGAACAGGAGGTGACGGGCAGCTGGAAAATATAAGTTTTTCGTCTTGTAATGATACCTAAATACTAGAATACTAACATTTTTCATTTTAGTAAATTTTTTCCATTTTATTGTAGTTCCAATATGGAATTCTCATAAAGGATGAATTCCAGGATAACAGGAGGTGACGGGCGGCTGGAAAATATAAGTTTTTCGACCTGTAATGATACCCATTTACTAGAATACTAACATTTTTCATTTTAGTAAATTTTTTCCATTTTATTGTAGTTCCAATATGGAATTCTCATAAAGGATGAATTCCAGGAGAACAGGAGGTGATGGGCGGCTGGAAATAATAAGTTTTTTGTCCTGTAATGATACCTAAATACAATAATACTAACATTTTTCATTTTAATTAATTTTTTCCATTTTATTGTATTTCCATTTTGGAACTCCACTAAAGGATGTATTCCAAGAGAACAGGAGGTGACGGGCGGCTGGAAATAATAAGTTTTTCGTCTTGTAATGATACCTAATTACTAGAATACTAACATTTTCCATTTTAGTTAATTTTTTCCATTTTATTGTATTTCCAATCTAGAATTCCACTAAAGGATGAATTTTTTGAGAACAGGAGGTGATGGGCGGCTGGAAATAATAAGTTTTTCGTCTTGTAATGATACCTAAATACTAGAATACTAACATTTTTCATTTTAATTAATTTTTTCCATTTTATTGTATTTCCAATCTAGAATTCCACTAAAGGATGAATTTTTTGAGAACAGGGGGTGATGGGCGGCTGGAAATAATAAGTTTTTCGTCTTGTAGTGATACCTAAATACTAGAATACTAACATTTTTCATTTTAATTAATTTTTTCCATTTTATTGTATTTCCAATCTAGAATTCCACTAAAGGATGAATTTTTTGAGAACAGGAGGTGATGGGCGGCTGGAAATAATAAGTTTTTCGTCCTGTAATGATACCCATTTACTAGAATACTAACATTTTTCATTTTAATTAATTTTTTCCATCTTATTGTATTTCCAATCTAGAATTCCACTAAAGGATGAATTTTTTGAGAACAGGGGGTGATGGGCGGCTGGAAATAATAAGTTTTTCGTCTTGTAGTGATACCTAAATACTAGAATACTAACATTTTTCATTTTAATTAATTTTTTCCATTTTATTGTATTTCCAATTTGGAATTCCACTAAAGGATGTATTTCAAGAGAACAGGAGGTGACATGCAGCTGGAAAATATAAGTTTTTCGTCTTGTAATGATACCTAAATACTAGAATACTAACATTTTTCATTTTAATTAATTTTTTCCATTTTATTGTATTTCCAATCTAGAATTCCACTAAAGGATGAATTTTTTGAGAACAGGAGGTGATGGGCGGCTGGAAATAATAAGTTTTGCGTCTTGTAATGATACCTAAATACTAGAATACTAACATTTTTCATTTTAATTAATTTTTTCCATTTTATTGTATTTCCATTTTGGAATTCCACTAAAGGATGTATTCCAAGAGAACAGGAGGTGACGGGCAGCTGGAAAATATAAGTTTTTTGTCCAGTAATGATACCTAAATACTAGAATACTAACATTTTTCATTTTAATTAATTTTTTCCATTTTATTGTATTTCCAATCTAGAATTCCACTAAAGGATGAATTTTTTGAGAACTTGAGGTGATGGGCGGCTGGAAATAATAAGTTTTTCGTCTTGTAATGATACCTAAATACTAGAATACTAACATTTTTCATTTTAATTAATTTATTCCATTTTATTGTATTTCCAATCTAGAATTCCACTAAAGGATGTATTCCAAGAGAACAGGAGGTGACGGGCAGCTGGAAAATATAAGTTTTTCGTCTTGTAATGACACCTAAATACTAGAATACTAACATTTTTCATTTTAGTAAATTTTTTCCATTTTATTGTAGTTCCAATATGGAATTCTCATAAAGGATGAATTCCAGGAGAACAGGAGGTGACGGGCGGCTGGAAAATATAAGTTTTTCGTCCTGTAATGATACCCATTTACTAGAATACTAACATTTTTCATTTTAATTAATTTTTTCCATTTTATTGTATTTCCAATTTAGAATTGCACTAAAGGATGAATTTTTGAGAACAGGAGGTGACGGGCAGCTGGAAAATATAAGTTTTTCGTCTTGTAATGATACCTAAATACTAGAATACTTACATTTTTCATTTTAATTAATTTATTCCATTTTATTGTATTTCCAATTTGGAATTCCACTAAACGATGTATTCCAAGAGAACAGGAGGTGACGGGCAGCTGGAAAATATAAGTTTTTCGTCTTGTAATGATACCTAAATACTAGAATACTAACATTTTTCATTTTAGTAAATTTTTTCCATTTTATTGTAGTTCCAATATGGAATTCTCATAAAGGATGAATTCCAGGATAACAGGAGGTGACGGGCGGCTGGAAAATATAAGTTTTTCGTCCTGTAATGATACCCATTTACTAGAATACTAACATTTTTCATTTTAGTAAATTTTTTCCATTTTATTGTAGTTCCAATATGGAATTCTCATAAAGGATGAATTCCAGGAGAACAGGAGGTGATGGGCGGCTGGAAATAATAAGTTTTTTGTCCTGTAATGATACCTAAATACAATAATACTAACATTTTTCATTTTAATTAATTTTTTCCATTTTATTGTATTTCCATTTTGGAATTCCACTAAAGGATGTATTCCAAGGGAACAGGAGGTGACGGGCAGCTGGAAAATATAAGTTTTTTGTCCAGTAATGATACCTAAATACTAGAATACTAACATTTTTCATTTTAATTAATTTTTTCCATTTTATTGTATTTCCAATCTAGAATTCCACTAAAGGATGAATTTTTTGAGAACAGGAGGTGATGGGCGGCTGGAAATATTAAGTTTTTCATCTTGTAATGATACCTAAATACTAGAATACTAACATTTTTCATTTTAATTAATTTATTCCATTTTATTGTATTTCCAATCTAGAATTCCACTAAAGGATGAATTTTTTGAGAACAGGAGGTGACGCGCAGCTGGAAAATATAAGTTTTTCGTCTTGTAATGATACCTAAATACTAGAATACTAACATTTTTCATTTTAATTAATTTATTCCATTTTATTGTATTTCCAATTTGGAATTCCACTAAAGGATGTATTCCAAGAGAACAGGAGGTGACGGGCAGCTGGAATATATAAGTTTTTCGTCTTGTAATGATACCTAAATACTAGAATACTAACATTTTTCATTTTAATTAATTTTTTCCATTTTATTGTATTTCCAATCTAGAATTCCACTAAAGGATGAATTTTTTGAGAACAGGGGGTGATGGGCGGCTGGAAATAATAAGTTTTACGTCTTGTAATGATACCTAAATACTAGAATACTAACATTTTTCATTTTAATTAATTTTTTCCATTTTATTGTATTTCCAATTTGGAATTCCACTAAAGGATGTATTTCAAGAGAACAGGAGGTGACATGCAGCTGGAAAATATAAGTTTTTCGTCTTGTAATGATACCTAAATACTAGAATACTAACATTTTTCATTTTAATTAATTTTTTCCATTTTATTGTATTTCCAATCTAGAATTCCACTAAAGGATGAATTTTTTGAGAACAGGAGGTGATGGGCGGCTGGAAATAATAAGTTTTGCGTCTTGTAATGATACCTAAATACTAGAATACTAACATTTTTCATTTTAATTAATTTTTTCCATTTTATTGTATTTCCATTTTGGAATTCCACTAAAGGATGTATTCCAAGAGAACAGGAGGTGACGGGCAGCTGGAAAATATAAGTTTTTTGTCCAGTAATGATACCTAAATACTAGAATACTAACATTTTTCATTTTAATTAATTTTTTCCATTTTATTGTATTTCCAATCTAGAATTCCACTAAAGGATGAATTTTTTGAGAACTTGAGGTGATGGGCGGCTGGAAATAATAAGTTTTTCGTCTTGTAATGATACCTAAATACTAGAATACTAACATTTTTCATTTTAATTAATTTATTCCATTTTATTGTATTTCCAATCTAGAATTCCACTAAAGGATGTATTCCAAGAGAACAGGAGGTGACGGGCAGCTGGAAAATATAAGTTTTTCGTCTTGTAATGACACCTAAATACTAGAATACTAACATTTTTCATTTTAGTAAATTTTTTCCATTTTATTGTAGTTCCAATATGGAATTCTCATAAAGGATGAATTCCAGGAGAACAGGAGGTGACGGGCGGCTGGAAAATATAAGTTTTTCGTCCTGTAATGATACCCATTTACTAGAATACTAACATTTTTCATTTTAATTAATTTTTTCCATTTTATTGTATTTCCAATTTAGAATTGCACTAAAGGATGAATTTTTGAGAACAGGAGGTGACGGGCAGCTGGAAAATATAAGTTTTTCGTCTTGTAATGATACCTAAATACTAGAATACTTACATTTTTCATTTTAATTAATTTATTCCATTTTATTGTATTTCCAATTTGGAATTCCACTAAACGATGTATTCCAAGAGAACAGGAGGTGACGGGCAGCTGGAAAATATAAGTTTTTCGTCTTGTAATGATACCTAAATACTAGAATACTAACATTTTTCATTTTAGTAAATTTTTTCCATTTTATTGTAGTTCCAATATGGAATTCTCATAAAGGATGAATTCCAGGATAACAGGAGGTGACGGGCGGCTGGAAAATATAAGTTTTTCGTCCTGTAATGATACCCATTTACTAGAATACTAACATTTTTCATTTTAGTAAATTTTTTCCATTTTATTGTAGTTCCAATATGGAATTCTCATAAAGGATGAATTCCAGGAGAACAGGAGGTGATGGGCGGCTGGAAATAATAAGTTTTTTGTCCTGTAATGATACCTAAATACAATAATACTAACATTTTTCATTTTAATTAATTTTTTCCATTTTATTGTATTTCCATTTTGGAATTCCACTAAAGGATGTATTCCAAGGGAACAGGAGGTGACGGGCAGCTGGAAAATATAAGTTTTTTGTCCAGTAATGATACCTAAATACTAGAATACTAACATTTTTCATTTTAATTAATTTTTTCCATTTTATTGTATTTCCAATCTAGAATTCCACTAAAGGATGAATTTTTTGAGAACAGGAGGTGATGGGCGGCTGGAAATATTAAGTTTTTCATCTTGTAATGATACCTAAATACTAGAATACTAACATTTTTCATTTTAATTAATGTATTCCATTTTATTGTATTTCCAATCTAGAATTCCACTAAAGGATGAATTTTTTGAGAACAGGAGGTGACGCGCAGCTGGAAAATATAAGTTTTTCGTCTTGTAATGATACCTAAATACTAGAATACTAACATTTTTCATTTTAATTAATTTATTCCATTTTATTGTATTTCCAATTTGGAATTCCACTAAAGGATGTATTCCAAGAGAACAGGAGGTGACGGGCAGCTGGAATATATAAGTTTTTCGTCTTGTAATGATACCTAAATACTAGAATACTAACATTTTTCATTTTAATTAATTTTTTCCATTTTATTGTATTTCCAATCTAGAATTCCACTAAAGGATGAATTTTTTGAGAACAGGGGGTGATGGGCGGCTGGAAATAATAAGTTTTACGTCTTGTAATGATACCTAAATACTAGAATACTAACATTTTTCATTTTAATTAATTTTTTCCATTTTATTGTATTTCCATTTTGGAATTCCACTAAAGGATGTATTCCAAGAGAACAGGAGGTGACGGGCAGCTGGAAAATATAAGTTTTTTGTCCAGTAATGATACCTAAATACTAGAATACTAACATTTTTCATTTTAATTAATTTTTTCCATTTTATTGTATTTCCAATTTGGAATTCCACTAAAGGATGTATTCCAAGAGAACAGGAGGTGACGGGCAGCTGGAAAATATAAGTTTTTCGTCTTGTAATGATACCTAAATACTAGAATACTAACATTTTTCATTTTAATTAATTTTTTCCATTTTATTGTATTTCCAATCTAGAATTCCACTAAAGGATGAATTTTTTGAGAACAGGGGGTGATGGGCGGCTGGAAATAATAAGTTTTACGTCTTGTAATGATACCTAAATACTAGAATACTAACATTTTTCATTTTAATTAATTTTTTCCATTTTATTGTATTTCCATTTTGGAATTCCACTAAAGGATGTATTCCAAGAGAACAGGAGGTGACGGGCAGCTGGAAAATATAAGTTTTTTGTCCAGTAATGATACCTAAATACTAGAATACTAACATTTTTCATTTTAATTAATTTTTTCCATTTTATTGTATTTCCAATCTAGAATTCCACTAAAGGATGAATTTTTTGAGAACAGGAGCTGATGGGCGGCTGGAAATATTAAGTTTTTCGTCTTGTAATGATACCTAAATACTAGAATACTAACATTTTTCATTTTAATTAATTTATTCCATTTTATTGTATTTCCAATCTAGAATTCCACTAAAGGATGAATTTTTTGAGAACAGGAGGTGATGGGCGGCTGGAAATATTAAGTTTTTCGTCTTGTAATGATACCTAAATACTAGAATACTAACATTTTTCATTTTAATTAATTTATTCCATTTTATTGTATCTCCAATTTGGAATTCCACTAAAGGATGTATTCCAAGAGAACAGGAGGTGACGGGCAGCTGGAAAATATAAGTTTTTCGTCTTGTAATGACACCTAAATACTAGAATACTAACATTTTTCATTTTAGTAAATTTTTTCCATTTTATTGTAGTTCCAATATGGAATTCTCATAAAGGATGAATTCCAGGAGAACAGGAGGTGACGGGCGGCTGGAAAATATAAGTTTTTCGTCCTGTAATGATACCCATTTACTAGAATACTAACATTTTTCATTTTAATTAATTTTTTCCATTTTATTGTATTTCCAATTTAGAATTGCACTAAAGGATGAATTTTTGAGATTAGGA
Organism: Ormia ochracea; assembly: GCA_963402855.1. Classification (NCBI taxonomy): domain Eukaryota; kingdom Metazoa; phylum Arthropoda; class Insecta; order Diptera; family Tachinidae; genus Ormia; species Ormia ochracea. The sequence goes on from CAUJRP010000014.1 coordinate 79,597, forward strand.
GGTGACGGGCAGCTGGAAAATATAAGTTTTTCGTCTTGTAATGATACCTAAATACTAGAATACTAACATTTTTCATTTTAATTAATTTATTCCATTTTATTGTATTTCCAATTTGGAATTCCACTAAAGGATGTATTCCAAGAGAACAGGAGGTGACGGGCAGCTGGAAAATATAAGTTTTTCGTCTTGTAATGATACCTAAATACTAGAATTCTAACATTTTTCATTTTAGTAAATTTTTTCCATTTTATTGTAGTTCCAATATGGAATTCTCATAAAGGATGAATTCCAGGATAACAGGAGGTGACGGGCGGCTGGAAAATATAAGTTTTTCGTCCTGTAATGATACCCATTTACTAGAATACTAACATTTTTCATTTTAGTAAATTTTTTCCATTTTATTGTAGTTCCAATATGGAATTCTCATAAAGGATGAATTCCAGGAGAACAGGAGGTGATGGGCGGCTGGAAATAATAAGTTTTTTGTCCTGTAATGATACCTAAATACAATAATACTAACATTTTTCATTTTAATTAATTTTTTCCATTTTATTGTATTTCCATTTTGGAATTCCACTAAAGGATGTATTCCAAGGGAACAGGAGGTGACGGGCAGCTGGAAAATATAAGTTTTTTGTCCAGTAATGATACCTAAATACTAGAATACTAACATTTTTCATTTTAATTAATTTTTTCCATTTTATTGTATTTCCAATCTAGAATTCCACTAAAGGATGAATTTTTTGAGAACAGGAGGTGATGGGCGGCTGGAAATATTAAGTTTTTCGTCTTGTAATGATACCTAAATACTAGAATACTAACATTTTTCATTTTAATTAATTTATTCCATTTTATTGTATTTCCAATCTAGAATTCCACTAAAGGATGAATTTTTTGAGAACAGGAGGTGACGGGCAGCTGGAAAATATAAGTTTTTTGCCCAGTAATGATACCTAAATACTAGAATACTAACATTTTTCATTTTAATTAATTTTTTCCATTTTATTGTATTTCCAATCTAGAATTCCACTAAAGGATGAATTTTTTGAGATTAGGAGGTGACGGGCTGCTGGAAAATATAAGTTTTTCGTCTTGTAATGATACCTAAATACTAGAATACTAACATTTTTCATTTTAATTAATTTATTCCATTTTATTGTATTTCCAATTTGGAATTCCACTAAAGGATGTATTCCAAGAGAACAGGAGGTGACGGGCAGCTGGAAAATATAAGTTTTTCGTCTTGTAATGATACCTAAATACTAGAATACTAACATTTTTCATTTTAGTAAATTTTTTCCATTTTATTGTAGTTCCAATATGGAATTCTCATAAAGGATGAATTCCAGGATAACAGGAAGTGACGGGCGGCTGGAAAATATAAGTTTTTCGTCCTGTAATGATACCCATTTACTAGAATACTAACATTTTTCATTTTAGTAAATTTTTTCCATTTTATTGTAGTTCCAATATGGAATTCTCATAAAGGATGAATTCCAGGAGAACAGGAGGTGATGGGCGGCTGGAAATAATAAGTTTTTTGTCCTGTAATGATACCTAAATACAATAATACTAACATTTTTCATTTTAATTAATTTTTTCCATTTTATTGTATTTCCATTTTGGAATTCCACTAAAGGATGTATTCCAAGAGAACAGGAGGTGACGGGCGGCTGGAAATAATAAGTTTTTCGTCTTGTAATGATACCTAATTACTAGAATACTAACATTTTCCATTTTAGTTAATTTTTTCCATTTTATTGTATTTCCAATCTAGAATTCCACTAAAGGATGAATTTTTTGAGAACAGGAGGTGATGGGCGGCTGGAAATAATAAGTTTTTCGTCTTGTAATGATACCTAAATACTAGAATACTAACATTTTTCATTTTAATTAATTTTTTCCATTTTATTGTATTTCCAATCTAGAATTCCACTAAAGGATGAATTTTTTGAGAACAGGGGGTGATGGGCGGCTGGAAATAATAAGTTTTTCGTCTTGTAGTGATACCTAAATACTAGAATACTAACATTTTTCATTTTAATTAATTTTTTCCATTTTATTGTATTTCCAATCTAGAATTCCACTAAAGGATGAATTTTTTGAGAACAGGAGGTGATGGGCGGCTGGAAATAATAAGTTTTTCGTCCTGTAATGATACCCATTTACTAGAATACTAACATTTTTCATTTTAATTAATTTTTTCCATCTTATTGTATTTCCAATCTAGAATTCCACTAAAGGATGAATTTTTTGAGAACAGGGGGTGATGGGCGGCTGGAAATAATAAGTTTTTCGTCTTGTAGTGATACCTAAATACTAGAATACTAACATTTTTCATTTTAATTAATTTTTTCCATTTTATTGTATTTCCAATTTGGAATTCCACTAAAGGATGTATTTCAAGAGAACAGGAGGTGACATGCAGCTGGAAAATATAAGTTTTTCGTCTTGTAATGATACCTAAATACTAGAATACTAACATTTTTCATTTTAATTAATTTTTTCCATTTTATTGTATTTCCAATCTAGAATTCCACTAAAGGATGAATTTTTTGAGAACAGGAGGTGATGGGCGGCTGGAAATAATAAGTTTTGCGTCTTGTAATGATACCTAAATACTAGAATACTAACATTTTTCATTTTAATTAATTTTTTCCATTTTATTGTATTTCCATTTTGGAATTCCACTAAAGGATGTATTCCAAGAGAACAGGAGGTGACGGGCAGCTGGAAAATATAAGTTTTTTGTCCAGTAATGATACCTAAATACTAGAATACTAACATTTTTCATTTTAATTAATTTTTTCCATTTTATTGTATTTCCAATCTAGAATTCCACTAAAGGATGAATTTTTTGAGAACTTGAGGTGATGGGCGGCTGGAAATAATAAGTTTTTCGTCTTGTAATGATACCTAAATACTAGAATACTAACATTTTTCATTTTAATTAATTTATTCCATTTTATTGTATTTCCAATCTAGAATTCCACTAAAGGATGTATTCCAAGAGAACAGGAGGTGACGGGCAGCTGGAAAATATAAGTTTTTCGTCTTGTAATGACACCTAAATACTAGAATACTAACATTTTTCATTTTAGTAAATTTTTTCCATTTTATTGTAGTTCCAATATGGAATTCTCATAAAGGATGAATTCCAGGAGAACAGGAGGTGACGGGCGGCTGGAAAATATAAGTTTTTCGTCCTGTAATGATACCCATTTACTAGAATACTAACATTTTTCATTTTAATTAATTTTTTCCATTTTATTGTATTTCCAATTTAGAATTGCACTAAAGGATGAATTTTTGAGAACAGGAGGTGACGGGCAGCTGGAAAATATAAGTTTTTCGTCTTGTAATGATACCTAAATACTAGAATACTTACATTTTTCATTTTAATTAATTTATTCCATTTTATTGTATTTCCAATTTGGAATTCCACTAAACGATGTATTCCAAGAGAACAGGAGGTGACGGGCAGCTGGAAAATATAAGTTTTTCGTCTTGTAATGATACCTAAATACTAGAATACTAACATTTTTCATTTTAGTAAATTTTTTCCATTTTATTGTAGTTCCAATATGGAATTCTCATAAAGGATGAATTCCAGGATAACAGGAGGTGACGGGCGGCTGGAAAATATAAGTTTTTCGTCCTGTAATGATACCCATTTACTAGAATACTAACATTTTTCATTTTAGTAAATTTTTTCCATTTTATTGTAGTTCCAATATGGAATTCTCATAAAGGATGAATTCCAGGAGAACAGGAGGTGATGGGCGGCTGGAAATAATAAGTTTTTTGTCCTGTAATGATACCTAAATACAATAATACTAACATTTTTCATTTTAATTAATTTTTTCCATTTTATTGTATTTCCATTTTGGAATTCCACTAAAGGATGTATTCCAAGAGAACAGGAGGTGACGGGCGGCTGGAAATAATAAGTTTTTTGTCTTGTAATGATACCTAATTACTAGAATACTAACATTTTCCATTTTAGTTAATTTTTTCCATTTTATTGTATTTCCAATCTAGAATTCCACTAAAGGATGAATTTTTTGAGAACAGGAGGTGATGGGCGGCTGGAAATAATAAGTTTTTCGTCTTGTAATGATACCGAAATACTAGAATACTAACATTTTTCATTTTAATTAATTTTTTCCATTTTATTGTATTTCCAATCTAGAATTCCACTAAAGGATGAATTTTTTGAGAACAGGGGGTGATGGGCGGCTGGAAATAATAAGTTTTTGTCTTGTAGTGATACCTAAATACTAGAATACTAACATTTTTCATTTTAATTAATTTTTTCCATTTTATTGTATTTCCAATCTAGAATTCCACTAAAGGATGAATTTTTTGAGAACAGGAGGTGATGGGCGGCTGGAAATAATAAGTTTTTCGTCCTGTAATGATACCCATTTACTAGAATACTAACATTTTTCATTTTAATTAATTTTTTCCATCTTATTGTATTTCCAATCTAGAATTCCACTAAAGGATGTATTCCAAGAGAACAGGAGGTGACGGGCAGCTGGAAAATATAAGTTTTTCGTCCAGTAATGATACCTAAATACTAGAATACTAACATTTTTCATTTTAATTAATTTTTCCCTTTTTATTGTATTTCCAATTTAGAATTGCACTAAAGGATGAATTTTGTGAGAACTGGAGGTGACGGGCGGCTGGAAATAATAAGTTTTTCGTCTTGTAATGATACCTAAATACTAGAATACTAACATTTTTCATTTTAATTAATTTTTTCCATTTTATTGTATTTCCAATCTAGAATTCCACTAAAGGATGAATTTTTTGAGAACAGGAGGTGATGGGCGGCTGGAAATAATAAGTTTTTCGTCTTGTAATGATACCTAAATACTAGAATACTAACATTTTTCATTTTAATTAATTTATTCCATTTTATTGTATTTCCAATTTGGAATTCCACTAAAGGATGTATTCCAAGAGAACAGGAGGTGACGGGCAGCTGGAAAATATAAGTTTTTCGTCTTGTAATGATACCTAAATACTAGAATACTAACATTTTTCATTTTAATTAATTTTTTCCATTTTATTGTATTTCCAATCTAGAATTCCACTAAAGGATGAATTTTTTGAGAACAGGAGGTGATGGGCGGCTGGAAATAATAAGTTTTACGTCTTGTAATGATACCTAAATACTAGAATACTAACATTTTTCATTTTAATTAATTTTTTCCATTTTATTGTATTTCCATTTTGGAATTCCACTAAAGGATGTATTCCAAGAGAACAGGAGGTGACGGGCAGCTGGAAAATATAAGTTTTTTGTCCAGTAATGATACCTAAATACTAGAATACTAACATTTTTCATTTTAATTAATTTTTTCCATTTTATTGTATTTCCAATCTAGAATTCCACTAAAGGATGAATTTTTTGAGAACTTGAGGTGATGGGCGGCTGGAAATAATAAGTTTTTCGTCTTGTAATGATACCTAAATACTAGAATACTAACATTTTTCATTTTAATTAATTTATTCCATTTTATTGTATTTCCAATCTAGAATTCCACTAAAGGATGTATTCCAAGAGAACAGGAGGTGACGGGCAGCTGGAAAATATAAGTTTTTCGTCTTGTAATGACACCTAAATACTAGAATACTAACATTTTTCATTTTAGTAAATTTTTTCCATTTTATTGTAGTTCCAATATGGAATTCTCATAAAGGATGAATTCCAGGAGAACAGGAGGTGACGGGCGGCTGGAAAATATAAGTTTTTCGTCCTGTAATGATACCCATTTACTAGAATACTAACATTTTTCATTTTAATTAATTTTTTCCATTTTATTGTATTTCCATTTTGGAATTCCACTAAAGGATGTATTCCAAGAGAACAGGAGGTGACGGGCGGCTGGAAATAATAAGTTTTTCGTCTTGTAATGATACCTAATTACTAGAATACTAACATTTTCCATTTTAGTTAATTTTTTCCATTTTATTGTATTTCCAATCTAGAATTCCACTAAAGGATGTATTTCAAGAGAACAGGAGGTGACGGGCAGCTGGAAAATATAAGTTTTTCGTCCTGTAATGATACCCATTTACTAGAATACTAACATTTTTCATTTTAATTAATTTTTTCCATTTTATTGTATTTCCAATTTAGAATTGCACTAAAGGATGAATTTTTGAGAACAGGAGGTGACGGGCAGCTGGAAATAATAAGTTTTACGTCTTGTAATGATACCTAAATAATAGAATACTAACATTTTTCATTTTAATTAATTTTTTCCATTTTATTGTATTTCCAATCTAGAATTCCACTAAAGGATGAATTTTGTGAGAACAGGAGGTGATGGGCGGCTGGAAATAATAAGTTTTACGTCTTGTAATGATACCTAAATACTAGAATACTAACATTTTTCATTTTAATTAATTTTTTCCATTTTATTGTATTTCCAATCTAGAATTCCACTAAAGGATGAATTTTTTGAGAACTTGAGGTGATGGGCGGCTGGAAATAATAAGTTTTTCGTCTTGTAATGATACCTAAATACTAGAATACTAACATTTTTCATTTTAATTAATTTATTCCATTTTATTGTATTTCCAATCTAGAATTCCACTAAAGGATGTATTCCAAGAGAACAGGAGGTGACGGGCAGCTGGAAAATATAAGTTTTTCGTCTTGTAATGACACCTAAATACTAGAATACTAACATTTTTCATTTTAGTAAATTTTTTCCATTTTATTGTAGTTCCAATATGGAATTCTCATAAAGGATGAATTCCAGGAGAACAGGAGGTGACGGGCGGCTGGAAAATATAAGTTTTTCGTCCTGTAATGATACCCATTTACTAGAATACTAACATTTTTCATTTTAATTAATTTTTTCCATTTTATTGTATTTCCATTTTGGAATTCCACTAAAGGATGTATTCCAAGAGAACAGGAGGTGACGGGCGGCTGGAAATAATAAGTTTTTCGTCTTGTAATGATACCTAATTACTAGAATACTAACATTTTCCATTTTAGTTAATTTTTTCCATTTTATTGTATTTCCAATCTAGAATTCCACTAAAGGATGTATTTCAAGAGAACAGGAGGTGACGGGCAGCTGGAAAATATAAGTTTTTCGTCCTGTAATGATACCCATTTACTAGAATACTAACATTTTTCATTTTAATTAATTTTTTCCATTTTATTGTATTTCCAATCTAGAATTCCACTAAAGGATGAATTTTGTGAGAACAGGAGGTGATGGGCGGCTGGAAATAATAAGTTTTACGTCTTGTAATGATACCTAAATACTAGAATACTAACATTTTTCATTTTAATTAATTTTTTCCATTTTATTGTATTTCCAATCTAGAATTCCACTAAAGGATGAATTTTGTGAGAACAGGAGGTGATGGGCGGCTGGAAATAATAAGTTTTTCGTCTTGTAATGATACATAAATACTAGAATACTAACATTTTTCATTTTAATTAATTTTTTCCATTTTATTGTATTTCCAATCTAGAATTCCACTAAAGGATGAATTTTTTGAGAACAGGAGGTGATGGGCGGCTGGAAATAATAAGTTTTACGTCTTGTAATGATACCTAAATACTAGAATACTAACATTTTTCATTTTAGTAAATTTTTTCCATTTTATTGTAGTTCCAATATGGAATTCTCATAAAGGATGAATTCCAGGATAACAGGAGGTGACGGGCGGCTGGAAAATATAAGTTTTTCGTCCTGTAATGATACCCATTTACTAGAATACTAACATTTTTCATTTTAGTAAATTTTTTCCATTTTATTGTATTTCCATTTTGGAATTCCACTAAAGGATGTATTCCAAGAGAACAGGAGGTGACGGGCGGCTGGAAATAATAAGTTTTTCGTCTTGTAATGATACCTAATTACTAGAATACTAACATTTTCCATTTTAGTTAATTTTTTCCATTTTATTGTATTTCCAATCTAGAATTCCACTAAAGGATGAATTTTTTGAGAACAGGAGGTGATGGGCGGCTGGAAATAATAAGTTTTTCGTCTTGTAATGATACCTAAATACTAGAATACTAACATTTTTCATTTTAATTAATTTTTTCCATTTTATTGTATTTCCAATCTAGAATTCCACTAAAGGATGAATTTTGTGAGAACAGGAGGTGATGGGCGGCTGGAAATAATAAGTTTTACGTCTTGTAATGATACCTAAATACTAGAATACTAACATTTTTCATTTTAATTAATTTTTTCCATTTTATTGTATTTCCAATCTAGAATTCCACTAAAGGATGAATTTTTTGAGAACTTGAGGTGATGGGCGGCTGGAAATAATAAGTTTTTCGTCTTGTAATGATACCTAAATACTAGAATACTAACATTTTTCATTTTAATTAATTTATTCCATTTTATTGTATTTCCAATCTAGAATTCCACTAAAGGATGTATTCCAAGAGAACAGGAGGTGACGGGCAGCTGGAAAATATAAGTTTTTCGTCTTGTAATGACACCTAAATACTAGAATACTAACATTTTTCATTTTAGTAAATTTTTTCCATTTTATTGTAGTTCCAATATGGAATTCTCATAAAGGATGAATTCCAGGAGAACAGGAGGTGACGGGCGGCTGGAAAATATAAGTTTTTCGTCCTGTAATGATACCCATTTACTAGAATACTAACATTTTTCATTTTAATTAATTTTTTCCATTTTATTGTATTTCCATTTTGGAATTCCACTAAAGGATGTATTCCAAGAGAACAGGAGGTGACGGGCGGCTGGAAATAATAAGTTTTTCGTCTTGTAATGATACCTAATTACTAGAATACTAACATTTTCCATTTTAGTTAATTTTTTCCATTTTATTGTATTTCCAATCTAGAATTCCACTAAAGGATGTATTTCAAGAGAACAGGAGGTGACGGGCAGCTGGAAAATATAAGTTTTTCGTCCTGTAATGATACCCATTTACTAGAATACTAACATTTTTCATTTTAATTAATTTTTTCCATTTTATTGTATTTCCAATCTAGAATTCCACTAAAGGATGAATTTTGTGAGAACAGGAGGTGATGGGCGGCTGGAAATAATAAGTTTTACGTCTTGTAATGATACCTAAATACTAGAATACTAACATTTTTCATTTTAATTAATTTTTTCCATTTTATTGTATTTCCAATCTAGAATTCCACTAAAGGATGAATTTTGTGAGAACAGGAGGTGATGGGCGGCTGGAAATAATAAGTTTTTCGTCTTGTAATGATACATAAATACTAGAATACTAACATTTTTCATTTTAATTAATTTTTTCCATTTTATTGTATTTCCAATCTAGAATTCCACTAAAGGATGAATTTTTTGAGAACAGGAGGTGATGGGCGGCTGGAAATAATAAGTTTTACGTCTTGTAATGATACCTAAATACTAGAATACTAACATTTTTCATTTTAGTAAATTTTTTCCATTTTATTGTAGTTCCAATATGGAATTCTCATAAAGGATGAATTCCAGGATAACAGGAGGTGACGGGCGGCTGGAAAATATAAGTTTTTCGTCCTGTAATGATACCCATTTACTAGAATACTAACATTTTTCATTTTAGTAAATTTTTTCCATTTTATTGTATTTCCATTTTGGAATTCCACTAAAGGATGTATTCCAAGAGAACAGGAGGTGACGGGCGGCTGGAAATAATAAGTTTTTCGTCTTGTAATGATACCTAATTACTAGAATACTAACATTTTCCATTTTAGTTAATTTTTTCCATTTTATTGTATTTCCAATCTAGAATTCCACTAAAGGATGAATTTTTTGAGAACAGGAGGTGATGGGCGGCTGGAAATAATAAGTTTTTCGTCTTGTAATGATACCTAAATACTAGAATACTAACATTTTTCATTTTAATTAATTTTTTCCATTTTATTGTATTTCCAATCTAGAATTCCACTAAAGGATGAATTTTTTGAGAACAGGGGGTGATGGGCGGCTGGAAATAATAAGTTTTTCGTCTTGTAGTGATACCTAAATACTAGAATACTAACATTTTTCATTTTAATTAATTTTTTCCATTTTATTGTATTTCCAATCTAGAATTCCTCTAAAGGATGAATTTTTTGAGAACAGGAGGTGATGGGCGGCTGGAAATAATAAGTTTTTCGTCCTGTAATGATACCCATTTACTAGAATACTAACATTTTTCATTTTAATTAATTTTTTCCATCTTATTGTATTTCCAATCTAGAATTCCACTAAAGGATGAATTTTTTGAGAACAGGGGGTGATGGGCGGCTGGAAATAATAAGTTTTTCGTCTTGTAGTGATACCTAAATACTAGAATACTAACATTTTTCATTTTAATTAATTTTTTCCATTTTATTGTATTTCCAATTTGGAATTCCACTAAAGGATGTATTTCAAGAGAACAGGAGGTGACATGCAGCTGGAAAATATAAGTTTTTCGTCTTGTAATGATACCTAAATACTAGAATACTAACATTTTTCATTTTAATTAATTTTTTCCATTTTATTGTATTTCCAATCTAGAATTCCACTAAAGGATGAATTTTTTGAGAACAGGAGGTGATGGGCGGCTGGAAATAATAAGTTTTGCGTCTTGTAATGATACCTAAATACTAGAATACTAACATTTTTCATTTTAATTAATTTTTTCCATTTTATTGTATTTCCATTTTGGAATTCCACTAAAGGATGTATTCCAAGAGAACAGGAGGTGACGGGCAGCTGGAAAATATAAGTTTTTTGTCCAGTAATGATACCTAAATACTAGAATACTAACATTTTTCATTTTAATTAATTTTTTCCATTTTATTGTATTTCCAATCTAGAATTCCACTAAAGGATGAATTTTTTGAGAACTTGAGGTGATGGGCGGCTGGAAATAATAAGTTTTTCGTCTTGTAATGATACCTAAATACTAGAATACTAACATTTTTCATTTTAATTAATTTATTCCATTTTATTGTATTTCCAATCTAGAATTCCACTAAAGGATGTATTCCAAGAGAACAGGAGGTGACGGGCAGCTGGAAAATATAAGTTTTTCGTCTTGTAATGACACCTAAATACTAGAATACTAACATTTTTCATTTTAGTAAATTTTTTCCATTTTATTGTAGTTCCAATATGGAATTCTCATAAAGGATGAATTCCAGGAGAACAGGAGGTGACGGGCGGCTGGAAAATATAAGTTTTTCGTCCTGTAATGATACCCATTTACTAGAATACTAACATTTTTCATTTTAATTAATTTTTTCCATTTTATTGTATTTCCAATTTAGAATTGCACTAAAGGATGAATTTTTTGAGAACAGGGGGTGATGGGCGGCTGGAAATAATAAGTTTTTGTCTTGTAGTGATACCTAAATACTAGAATACTAACATTTTTCATTTTAATTAATTTTTTCCATTTTATTGTATTTCCAATCTAGAATTCCACTAAAGGATGAATTTTTTGAGAACAGGAGGTGATGGGCGGCTGGAAATAATAAGTTTTTCGTCCTGTAATGATACCCATTTACTAGAATACTAACATTTTTCATTTTAATTAATTTTTTCCATCTTATTGTATTTCCAATCTAGAATTCCACTAAAGGATGTATTCCAAGAGAACAGGAGGTGACGGGCAGCTGGAAAATATAAGTTTTTCGTCCAGTAATGATACCTAAATACTAGAATACTAACATTTTTCATTTTAATTAATTTTTCCCTTTTTATTGTATTTCCAATTTAGAATTGCACTAAAGGATGAATTTTGTGAGAACTGGAGGTGACGGGCGGCTGGAAATAATAAGTTTTTCGTCTTGTAATGATACCTAAATACTAGAATACTAACATTTTTCATTTTAATTAATTTTTTCCATTTTATTGTATTTCCAATCTAGAATTCCACTAAAGGATGAATTTTTTGAGAACAGGAGGTGATGGGCGGCTGGAAATAATAAGTTTTTCGTCTTGTAATGATACCTAAATACTAGAATACTAACATTTTTCATTTTAATTAATTTATTCCATTTTATTGTATTTCCATTTTGGAATTCCACTAAAGGATGTATTCCAAGAGAACAGGAGGTGACGGGCAGCTGGAAAATATAAGTTTTTTGTCCAGTAATGATACCTAAATACTAGAATACTAACATTTTTCATTTTAATTAATTTTTTCCATTTTATTGTATTTCCAATCTAGAATTCCACTAAAGGATGAATTTTTTGACAACTTGAGGTGATGGGCGGCTGGAAATAATAAGTTTTTCGTCTTGTAATGATACCTAAATACTAGAATACTAACATTTTTCATTTTAATTAATTTATTCCATTTTATTGTATTTCCAATCTAGAATTCCACTAAAGGATGTATTCCAAGAGAACAGGAGGTGACGGGCAGCTGGAAAATATAAGTTTTTCGTCTTGTAATGACACCTAAATACTAGAATACTAACATTTTTCATTTTAGTAAATTTTTTCCATTTTATTGTAGTTCCAATATGGAATTCTCATAAAGGATGAATTCCAGGAGAACAGGAGGTGACGGGCGGCTGGAAAATATAAGTTTTTCGTCCTGTAATGATACCCATTTACTAGAATACTAACATTTTTCATTTTAATTAATTTTTTCCATTTTATTGTATTTCCATTTTGGAATTCCACTAAAGGATGTATTCCAAGAGAACAGGAGGTGACGGGCGGCTGGAAATAATAAGTTTTTCGTCTTGTAATGATACCTAATTACTAGAATACTAACATTTTCCATTTTAGTTAATTTTTTCCATTTTATTGTATTTCCAATCTAGAATTCCACTAAAGGATGTATTTCAAGAGAACAGGAGGTGACGGGCAGCTGGAAAATATAAGTTTTTCGTCCTGTAATGATACCCATTTACTAGAATACTAACATTTTTCATTTTAATTAATTTTTTCCATTTTATTGTATTTCCAATTTAGAATTGCACTAAAGGATGAATTTTTGAGAACAGGAGGTGACGGGCAGCTGGAAATAATAAGTTTTACGTCTTGTAATGATACCTAAATAATAGAATACTAACATTTTTCATTTTAATTAATTTTTTCCATTTTATTGTATTTCCAATCTAGAATTCCACTAAAGGATGAATTTTGTGAGAACAGGAGGTGATGGGCGGCTGGAAATAATAAGTTTTACGTCTTGTAATGATACCTAAATACTAGAATACTAACATTTTTCATTTTAATTAATTTTTTCCATTTTATTGTATTTCCAATCTAGAATTCCACTAAAGGATGAATTTTTTGAGAACTTGAGGTGATGGGCGGCTGGAAATAATAAGTTTTTCGTCTTGTAATGATACCTAAATACTAGAATACTAACATTTTTCATTTTAGTAAATTTTTTCCATTTTATTGTAGTTCCAATATGGAATTCTCATAAAGGATGAATTCCAGGAGAACAGGAGGTGACGGGCGGCTGGAAAATATAAGTTTTTCGTCCTGTAATGATACCCATTTACTAGAATACTAACATTTTTCATTTTAATTAATTTTTTCCATTTTATTGTATTTCCAATCTAGAATTCCACTAAAGGATGAATTTTGTGAGAACAGGAGGTGATGGGCGGCTGGAAATAATAAGTTTTACGTCTTGTAATGATACCTAAATACTAGAATACTAACATTTTTCATTTTAATTAATTTTTTCCATTTTATTGTAGTTCCAATATGGAATTCTCATAAAGGATGAATTCCAAGAGAACAGGAGGTGACGGGCAGCTGGAAAATATAAGTTTTTCGTCTTGTAATGACACCTAAATACTAGAATACTAACATTTTTCATTTTAGTAAATTTTTTCCATTTTATTGTAGTTCCAATATGGAATTCTCATAAAGGATGAATTCCAGGAGAACAGGAGGTGACGGGCGGCTGGAAAATATAAGTTTTTCGTCCTGTAATGATACCCATTTACTAGAATACTAACATTTTTCATTTTAATTAATTTTTTCCATTTTATTGTATTTCCATTTTGGAATTCCACTAAAGGATGTATTCCAAGAGAACAGGAGGTGACGGGCGGCTGGAAATAATAAGTTTTTCGTCTTGTAATGATACCTAATTACTAGAATACTAACATTTTCCATTTTAGTTAATTTTTTCCATTTTATTGTATTTCCAATCTAGAATTCCACTAAAGGATGTATTTCAAGAGAACAGGAGGTGACGGGCAGCTGGAAAATATAAGTTTTTCGTCCTGTAATGATACCCATTTACTAGAATACTAACATTTTTCATTTTAATTAATTTTTTCCATTTTATTGTATTTCCAATCTAGAATTCCACTAAAGGATGAATTTTGTGAGAACAGGAGGTGATGGGCGGCTGGAAATAATAAGTTTTACGTCTTGTAATGATACCTAAATACTAGAATACTAACATTTTTCATTTTAATTAATTTTTTCCATTTTATTGTATTTCCAATCTAGAATTCCACTAAAGGATGAATTTTGTGAGAACAGGAGGTGATGGGCGGCTGGAAATAATAAGTTTTTCGTCTTGTAATGATACATAAATACTAGAATACTAACATTTTTCATTTTAATTAATTTATTCCATTTTATTGTATTTCCAATTTGGAATTCCACTAAAGGATGTATTCCAAGAGAACAGGAGGTGACATGCAGCTGGAAAATATAAGTTTTTCGTCTTGTAATGATACCTAAATACTAGAATACTAACATTTTTCATTTTAATTAATTTTTTCCATTTTATTGTATTTCCAATCTAGAATTCCACTAAAGGATGAATTTTTTGAGAACAGGAGGTGATGGGCGGCTGGAAATAATAAGTTTTACGTCTTGTAATGATACCTAAATACTAGAATACTAACATTTTTCATTTTAATTAATTTATTCCATTTTATTGTATTTCCAATCTAGAATTCCACTAAAGGATGTATTCCAAGAGAACAGGAGGTGACGGGCAGCTGGAAAATATAAGTTTTTCGTCTTGTAATGACACCTAAATACTAGAATACTAACATTTTTCATTTTAGTAAATTTTTTCCATTTTATTGTAGTTCCAATATGGAATTCTCATAAAGGATGAATTCCAGGAGAACAGGAGGTGACGGGCGGCTGGAAAATATAAGTTTTTCGTCCTGTAATGATACCCATTTACTAGAATACTAACATTTTTCATTTTAATTAATTTTTTCCATTTTATTGTATTTCCAATTTAGAATTGCACTAAAGGATGAATTTTTGAGAACAGGAGGTGACGGGCAGCTGGAAAATATAAGTTTTTCGTCTTGTAATGATACCTAAATACTAGAATACTTAAATTTTTCATTTTAATTAATTTATTCCATTTTATTGTATTTCCAATTTGGAATTCCACTAAACGATGTATTCCAAGAGAACAGGAGGTGACGGGCAGCTGGAAAATATAAGTTTTTCGTCTTGTAATGATACCTAAATACTAGAATACTAACATTTTTCATTTTAGTAAATTTTTTCCATTTTATTGTAGTTCCAATATGGAATTCTCATAAAGGATGAATTCCAGGATAACAGGAGGTGACGGGCGGCTGGAAAATATAAGTTTTTCGTCCTGTAATGATACCCATTTACTAGAATACTAACATTTTTCATTTTAGTAAATTTTTTCCATTTTATTGTAGTTCCAATATGGAATTCTCATAAAGGATGAATTCCAGGAGAACAGGAGGTGATGGGCGGCTGGAAATAATAAGTTTTTTGTCCTGTAATGATACCTAAATACAATAATACTAACATTTTTCATTTTAATTAATTTTTTCCATTTTATTGTATTTCCATTTTGGAATTCCACTAAAGGATGTATTCCAAGAGAACAGGAGGTGACGGGCGGCTGGAAATAATAAGTTTTTTGTCTTGTAATGATACCTAATTACTAGAATACTAACATTTTCCATTTTAGTTAATTTTTTCCATTTTATTGTATTTCCAATCTAGAATTCCACTAAAGGATGAATTTTTTGAGAACAGGAGGTGATGGGCGGCTGGAAATAATAAGTTTTTCGTCTTGTAATGATACCTAAATACTAGAATACTAACATTTTTCATTTTAAATAATTTTTTCCATTTTATTGTATTTCCAATCTAGAATTCCACTAAAGGATGAATTTTTTGAGAACAGGAGGTGATGGGCGGCTGGAAATAGTAAGTTTTTCGTCCTGTAATGATACCCATTTACTAGAATACTAACATTTTTCATTTTAGTAAATTTTTTCCATCTTATTGTATTTCCAATCTAGAATTCCACTAAAGGATGTATTCCAAGAGAACAGGAGGTGACGGGCAGCTGGAAAATATAAGTTTTTCGTCCAGTAATGATACCTAAATACTAGAATACTAACATTTTTCATTTTAATTAATTTTTCCCTTTTTATTGTATTTCCAATTTAGAATTGCACTAAAGGATGAATTTTGTGAGAACTGGAGGTGACGGGCGGCTGGAAATAATAAGTTTTTCGTCTTGTAATGATACCTAATTAATTAACATTTTCATTTTTATTTTGAATACTAACCTTTTCCATTTTAGTTAATTTTTTACATTTTATTGTATTTCCAATCTAGAATTCCACTAAAGGATGAATTTTTTGAGAACAGGAGGTGATGGGCGGCTGGAAATAATAAGTTTTTCGTCTTGTAATGATACCTAAATACTAGAATACTAACATTTTTCATTTTAATTAATTTATTCCATTTTATTGTATTTCCAATTTGGAATTCCACTAAAGGATGTATTCCAAGAGAACAGGAGGTGACGGGCAGCTGGAAAATATAAGTTTTTCGTCTTGTAATGATACCTAAATACTAGAATGCTAACATTTTTCATTTTAATTAATTTTTTCCATTTTATTGTATTTCCAATCTAGAATTCCACTAAAGGATGAATTTTTTGAGAACAGGAGGTGATGGGCGGCTGGAAATAATAAGTTTTACGTCTTGTAATGATACCTAAATACTAGAATACTAACATTTTTCATTTTAATTAATTTTTTCCATTTTATTGTATTTCCATTTTGGAATTCCACTAAAGGATGTATTCCAAGAGAACAGGAGGTGACGGGCAGCTGGAAAATATAAGTTTTTTGTCCAGTAATGATACCTAAATACTAGAATACTAACATTTTTCATTTTAATTAATTTTTTCCATTTTATTGTATTTCCAATCTAGAATTCCACTAAAGGATGAATTTTTTGAGAACAGGAGGTGATGGGCGGCTGGAAATAATAAGTTTTACGTCTTGTAATGATACCTAAATACTAGAATACTAACATTTTTCATTTTAATTAATTTTTTCCATTTTATTGTATTTCCAATCTAGAATTCCACTAAAGGATGAATTTTTTGACAACAGGAGATGATGGGCGGCTGGAAATAATAAGTTTTTCGTCTTGTAGTGATACCTAAATACTAGAATACTAACATTTTTCATTTTAATTAATTTTTTCCATTTTATGGTATTTCCAATCTAGAATTCCACTAAAGGATGAATTTTTGAGAACAGGAGGTGACGGGCAGCTGGAAAATATAAGTTTTTCGTCCTGTAATGATACCCATTTACTAGAATACTAACATTTTTCATTTTAATTAATTTTTTCCATTTTATTGTATTTCCAATCTAGAATTCCACTAAAGGATGAATTTTTTGAGAACAGGAGGTGACGGGCAGCTGGAAAATATAAGTTTTTCGTCTTGTAATGATACCTAAATACTAGAATACTAACATTTTTCATTTTAATTAATTTTTTCCATTTTATTGTATTTCCAATCTAGAATTCCACTAAAGGATGAATTTTTTGAGAACAGGAGGTGATGGGCGGCTGGAAATAATAAGTTTTTCGTCTTGTAATGATACCTAAATACTAGAATACTAACATTTTTCATTTTAATTAATTTTTTCCATTTTATTGTATTTCCAATCTAGAATTCCACTAAAGGATGAATTTTTTGATAACAGGAGGTGATGGGCGGCTGGAAATAATAAGTTTTTCGTCTTGTAATGATACCTAAATACTAGAATACTAACATTTTTCATTTTAATTAATTTATTCCATTTTATTGTATTTCCAATTTGGAATTCCACTAAAGGATGTATTCCAAGAGAACAGGAGGTGACGGGCAGCTGGAAAATATAAGTTTTTCGTCTTGTAATGATACCTAAATACTAGAATACTAACATTTTTCATTTTAATTAATTTTTTCCATTTTATTGTATTTCCAATCTAGAATTCCACTAAAGGATGAATTTTTTGAGAACAGGAGGTGATGGGCGGCTGGAAATAATAAGTTTTACGTCTTGTAATGATACCTAAATACTAGAATACTACCATTTTTCATTTTAATTAATTTTTTCCATTTTATTGTATTTCCATTTTGGAATTCCACTAAAGGATGTATTCCAAGAGAACAGGAGGTGACGGGCAGCTGGAAAATATAAGTTTTTTGTCCAGTAATGATACCTAAATACTAGAATACTAACATTTTTCATTTTAATTAATTTTTTCCATTTTATTGTATTTCCAATCTAGAATTCCACTAAAGGATGTATTCCAAGAAAACAGGAGGTGACGGGCAGCTGGAAAATATAAGTTTTTCGTCTTGTAATGATACCTAAATACTAGAATACTAACATTTTTCATTTTAATTAATTTTTTCCATTTTATTGTATTTCCAATCTAGAATTCCACTAAAGGATGAATTTTTTGAGAACAGGAGGTGATGGGCGGCTGGAAATAATAAGTTTTACGTCTTGTAATGATACCTAAATACTAGAATACTAACATTTTTCATTTTAGTTAATTTTTTCCATTTTATTGTATTTCCAATCTAGAATTCCACTAAAGGATGTATTTCAAGAGAACAGGAGGTGACGGGCAGCTGGAAAATATAAGTTTTTCGTCCTGTAATGATACCCATTTACTAGAATACTAACATTTTTCATTTTAATTAATTTTTTCCATTTTATTGTATTTCCAATCTAGAATTCCACTAAAGGATGAATTTTTTGAGAACAGGAGGTGATGGGCGGCTGGAAATAATAAGTTTTTCGTCTTGTAATGATACCTAAATACTAGAATACTAACATTTTTCATTTTAATTAATTTTTTCCATTTTATTGTATTTCCAATCTAGAATTCCACTAAAGGATGAATTTTTTGATAACAGGAGGTGATGGGCGGCTGGAAATAATAAGTTTTTCGTCTTGTAATGATACCTAAATACTAGAATACTAACATTTTTCATTTTAATTAATTTTTTCCATTTTATTGTATTTCCAATCTAGAATTCCACTAAAGGATGAATTTTGTGAGAACAGGAGGTGATGGGCGGCTGGAAATAATAAGTTTTACGTCTTGTAATGATACCTAAATACTAGAATACTAACATTTTTCATTTTAATTAATTTTTTCCATTTTATTGTATTTCCAATCTAGAATTCCACTAAAGGATGAATTTTGTGAGAACAGGAGGTGATGGGCGGCTGGAAATAATAAGTTTTTCGTCTTGTAATGATACATAAATACTAGAATACTAACATTTTTCATTTTAATTAATTTATTCCATTTTATTGTATTTCCAATTTGGAATTCCACTAAAGGATGTATTCCAAGAGAACAGGAGGTGACATGCAGCTGGAAAATATAAGTTTTTCGTCTTGTAATGATACCTAAATACTAGAATACTAACATTTTTCATTTTAATTAATTTTTTCCATTTTATTGTATTTCCAATCTAGAATTCCACTAAAGGATGAATTTTTTGAGAACAGGAGGTGATGGGCGGCTGGAAATAATAAGTTTTACGTCTTGTAATGATACCTAAATACTAGAATACTAACATTTTTCATTTTAATTAATTTATTCCATTTTATTGTATTTCCAATCTAGAATTCCACTAAAGGATGTATTCCAAGAGAACAGG
Source organism: Ormia ochracea (assembly GCA_963402855.1). Lineage (NCBI taxonomy): Eukaryota > Metazoa > Arthropoda > Insecta > Diptera > Tachinidae > Ormia > Ormia ochracea. The sequence continues at coordinate 99,541 of CAUJRP010000014.1, forward strand.
AGGTGACGGGCAGCTGGAAAATATAAGTTTTTCGTCTTGTAATGACACCTAAATACTAGAATACTAACATTTTTCATTTTAGTAAATTTTTTCCATTTTATTGTAGTTCCAATATGGAATTCTCATAAAGGATGAATTCCAGGAGAACAGGAGGTGACGGGCGGCTGGAAAATATAAGTTTTTCGTCCTGTAATGATACCCATTTACTAGAATACTAACATTTTTCATTTTAATTAATTTTTTCCATTTTATTGTATTTCCAATTTAGAATTGCACTAAAGGATGAATTTTTGAGAACAGGAGGTGACGGGCAGCTGGAAAATATAAGTTTTTCGTCTTGTAATGATACCTAAATACTAGAATACTTAAATTTTTCATTTTAATTAATTTATTCCATTTTATTGTATTTCCAATTTGGAATTCCACTAAACGATGTATTCCAAGAGAACAGGAGGTGACGGGCAGCTGGAAAATATAAGTTTTTGTCTTGTAATGATACCTAAATACTAGAATACTAACATTTTTCATTTTAGTAAATTTTTTCCATTTTATTGTAGTTCCAATATGGAATTCTCATAAAGGATGAATTCCAGGATAACAGGAGGTGACGGGCGGCTGGAAAATATAAGTTTTTCGTCCTGTAATGATACCCATTTACTAGAATACTAACATTTTTCATTTTAGTAAATTTTTTCCATTTTATTGTAGTTCCAATATGGAATTCTCATAAAGGATGAATTCCAGGAGAACAGGAGGTGATGGGCGGCTGGAAATAATAAGTTTTTTGTCCTGTAATGATACCTAAATACAATAATACTAACATTTTTCATTTTAATTAATTTTTTCCATTTTATTGTATTTCCATTTTGGAATTCCACTAAAGGATGTATTCCAAGAGAACAGGAGGTGACGGGCGGCTGGAAATAATAAGTTTTTTGTCTTGTAATGATACCTAATTACTAGAATACTAACATTTTCCATTTTAGTTAATTTTTTCCATTTTATTGTATTTCCAATCTAGAATTCCACTAAAGGATGAATTTTTTGAGAACAGGAGGTGATGGGCGGCTGGAAATAATAAGTTTTTCGTCTTGTAATGATACCTAAATACTAGAATACTAACATTTTTCATTTTAAATAATTTTTTCCATTTTATTGTATTTCCAATCTAGAATTCCACTAAAGGATGAATTTTTTGAGAACAGGAGGTGATGGGCGGCTGGAAATAATAAGTTTTTCGTCCTGTAATGATACCCATTTACTAGAATACTAACATTTTTCATTTTAGTAAATTTTTTCCATCTTATTGTATTTCCAATCTAGAATTCCACTAAAGGATGTATTCCAAGAGAACAGGAGGTGACGGGCAGCTGGAAAATATAAGTTTTTCGTCCAGTAATGATACCTAAATACTAGAATACTAACATTTTTCATTTTAATTAATTTTTCCCTTTTTATTGTATTTCCAATTTAGAATTGCACTAAAGGATGAATTTTGTGAGAACTGGAGGTGACGGGCGGCTGGAAATAATAAGTTTTTCGTCTTGTAATGATACCTAATTAATTAACATTTTCATTTTTATTTTGAATACTAACCTTTTCCATTTTAGTTAATTTTTTACATTTTATTGTATTTCCAATCTAGAATTCCACTAAAGGATGAATTTTTTGAGAACAGGAGGTGATGGGCGGCTGGAAATAATAAGTTTTTCGTCTTGTAATGATACCTAAATACTAGAATACTAACATTTTTCATTTTAATTAATTTATTCCATTTTATTGTATTTCCAATTTGGAATTCCACTAAAGGATGTATTCCAAGAGAACAGGAGGTGACGGGCAGCTGGAAAATATAAGTTTTTCGTCTTGTAATGATACCTAAATACTAGAATACTAACATTTTTCATTTTAATTAATTTTTTCCATTTTATTGTATTTCCAATCTAGAATTCCACTAAAGGATGAATTTTTTGAGAACAGGAGGTGATGGGCGGCTGGAAATAATAAGTTTTACGTCTTGTAATGATACCTAAATACTAGAATACTAACATTTTTCATTTTAATTAATTTTTTCCATTTTATTGTATTTCCATTTTGGAATTCCACTAAAGGATGTATTCCAAGAGAACAGGAGGTGACGGGCAGCTGGAAAATATAAGTTTTTTGTCCAGTAATGATACCTAAATACTAGAATACTAACATTTTTCATTTTAATTAATTTTTTCCATTTTATTGTATTTCCAATCTAGAATTCCACTAAAGGATGAATTTTTTGAGAACAGGAGGTGATGGGCGGCTGGAAATAATAAGTTTTACGTCTTGTAATGATACCTAAATACTAGAATACTAACATTTTTCATTTTAATTAATTTTTTCCATTTTATTGTATTTCCAATCTAGAATTCCACTAAAGGATGAATTTTTTGACAACAGGAGATGATGGGCGGCTGGAAATAATAAGTTTTTCGTCTTGTAGTGATACCTAAATACTAGAATACTAACATTTTTCATTTTAATTAATTTTTTCCATTTTATGGTATTTCCAATCTAGAATTCCACTAAAGGATGAATTTTTGAGAACAGGAGGTGACGGGCAGGTGGAAAATATAAGTTTTTCGTCCTGTAATGATACCCATTTACTAGAATACTAACATTTTTCATTTTAATTAATTTTTTCCATTTTATTGTATTTCCAATCTAGAATTCCACTAAAGGATGAATTTTTTGAGAACAGGAGGTGACGGGCAGCTGGAAAATATAAGTTTTTCGTCCAGTAATGATACCTAAATACTAGAATACTAACATTTTTCATTTTAATTAATTTATTCCATTTTATTGTATTTCCAATTTGGAATTCCACTAAAGGATGTATTCCAAGAAAACAGGAGGTGACGGGCAGCTGGAAAATATAAGTTTTTCGTCTTGTAATGATACCTAAATACTAGAATACTAACATTTTTCATTTTAATTAATTTTTTCCATTTTATTGTATTTCCAATCTAGAATTCCACTAAAGGATGAATTTTTGAGAACAGGAGGTGATGGGCGGCTGGAAATAATAAGTTTTACGTCTTGTAATGATACCTAAATACTAGAATACTAACATTTTTCATTTTAATTAATTTATTCCATTTTATTGTATTTCCAATTTGGAATTCCACTAAAGGATGTATTCCAAGAGAACAGGAGGTGACGGGCAGCTGGAAAATATAAGTTTTTCGTCTTGTAATGATACCTAAATACTAGAATACTAACATTTTTCATTTTAATTAATTTTTTCCATTTTATTGTATTTCCAATCTAGAATTCCACTAAAGGATGAATTTTTTGAGAACAGGAGGTGATGGGCGGCTGGAAATAATAAGTTTTTCGTCTTGTAATGATACCTAAATACTAGAATACTAACATTTTTCATTTTAATTAATTTTTTCCATTTTATTGTATTTCCAATCTAGAATTCCACTAAAGGATGAATTTTTTGATAACAGGAGGTGATGGGCGGCTGGAAATAATAAGTTTTTCGTCTTGTAATGATACCTAAATACTAGAATACTAACATTTTTCATTTTAATTAATTTATTCCATTTTATTGTATTTCCAATTTGGAATTCCACTAAAGGATGTATTCCAAGAGAACAGGAGGTGACGGGCAGCTGGAAAATATAAGTTTTTCGTCTTGTAATGATACCTAAATACTAGAATACTAACATTTTTCATTTTAATTAATTTTTTCCATTTTATTGTATTTCCAATCTAGAATTCCACTAAAGGATGAATTTTTTGAGAACAGGAGGTGATGGGCGGCTGGAAATAATAAGTTTTACGTCTTGTAATGATACCTAAATACTAGAATACTACCATTTTTCATTTTAATTAATTTTTTCCATTTTATTGTATTTCCATTTTGGAATTCCACTAAAGGATGTATTCCAAGAGAACAGGAGGTGACGGGCAGCTGGAAAATATAAGTTTTTTGTCCAGTAATGATACCTAAATACTAGAATACTAACATTTTTCATTTTAATTAATTTTTTCCATTTTATTGTATTTCCAATCTAGAATTCCACTAAAGGATGAATTTTTTGAGAACAGGAGGTGATGGGCGGCTGGAAATAATAAGTTTTACGTCTTGTAATGATACCTAAATACTAGAATACTAACATTTTTCATTTTAATTAATTTTTTCCATTTTATTGTATTTCCAATCTAGAATTCCACTAAAGGATGAATTTTTTGACAACAGGAGATGATGGGCGGCTGGAAATAATAAGTTTTTCGTCTTGTAGTGATACCTAAATACTAGAATACTAACATTTTTCATTTTAATTAATTTTTTCCATTTTATGGTATTTCCAATCTAGAATTCCACTAAAGGATGAATTTTTGAGAACAGGAGGTGACGGGCAGCTGGAAAATATAAGTTTTTCGTCCTGTAATGATACCTATTTACTAGAATACTAACATTTTTCATTTTAATTAATTTTTTCCATTTTATTGTATTTCCAATCTAGAATTCCACTAAAGGATGAATTTTTTGAGAACAGGAGGTGACGGGCAGCTGGAAAATATAAGTTTTTCGTCCAGTAATGATACCTAAATACTAGAATACTAACATTTTTCATTTTAATTAATTTTTTCCATTTTATTGTATTTCCATTTTGGAATTCCACTAAAGGATGTATTCCAAGAGAACAGGAGGTGACGGGCAGCTGGAAAATATAAGTTTTTTGTCCAGTAATGATACCTAAATACTAGAATACTAACATTTTTCATTTTAATTAATTTTTTCCATTTTATTGTATTTCCAATCTAGAATTCCACTAAAGGATGAATTTTTTGACAACAGGAGATGATGGGCGGCTGGAAATAATAAGTTTTTCGTCTTGTAGTGATACCTAAATACTAGAATACTAACATTTTTCATTTTAATTAATTTTTTCCATTTTATGGTATTTCCAATCTAGAATTCCACTAAAGGATGAATTTTTGAGAACAGGAGGTGACGGGCAGCTGGAAAATATAAGTTTTTCGTCCTGTAATGATACCCATTTACTAGAATACTAACATTTTTCATTTTAATTAATTTTTTCCATTTTATTGTATTTCCAATCTAGAATTCCACTAAAGGATGAATTTTTTGAGAACAGGAGGTGACGGGCAGCTGGAAAATATAAGTTTTTCGTCCAGTAATGATACCTAATCACTAGAATACTAACATTTTCCATTTTAGTTAATTTTTTCCATTTTATTGTATTTCCAATCTAGAATTCCACTAAAGGATGAATTTTTTGAGAACAGGAGATGATGGGCGGCTGGAAATAATGAGTTTTTCGTCTTGTAATGATACCTAAATACTAGAATACTAACATTTTTCATTTTAATTAATTTATTCCATTTTATTGTATTTCCAATTTGGAATTCCACTAAAGGATGTATTCCAAGAGAACAGGAGGTGACGGGCAGCTGGAAATAATAAGTTTTTCGTCTTGTAGTGATACCTAAATACTAGAATACTAACATTTTTCATTTTAATTAATTTTTTCCATTTTATGGTATTTCCAATCTAGAATTCCACTAAAGTATGAATTTTTGAGAACAGGAGGTGACGGGCAGCTGGAAAATATAAGTTTTTCGTCCTGTAATGATACCCATTTACTAGAATACTAACATTTTTCATTTTAATTAATTTTTTCCATTTTATTGTATTTCCAATCTAAAATTCCACTAAAGGATGAATTTTTTGAGAACAGGAGGTGACGGGCAGCTGGAATATATAAGTTTTTCGTCCAGTAATGATACCTAATCACTAGAATACTAACATTTTCCATTTTAGTTAATTTTTTCCATTTTATTGTATTTCCAATCTAGAATTCCACTAAAGGATGAATTTTTTGAGAACAGGAGATGATGGGCGGCTGGAAATAATGAGTTTTTCGTCTTGTAATGATACCTAAATACTAGAATACTAACATTTTTCATTTTAATTAATTTATTCCATTTTATTGTATTTCCAATTTGGAATTCCACTAAAGGATGTATTCCAAGAGAACAGGAGGTGACGGGCAGCTGGAAAATATAAGTTTTTCGTCCAGTAATGATACCTAAATACTAGAATACTAACATTTTTCATTTTAATTAATTTATTCCATTTTATTGTATTTCCAATTTGGAATTCCACTAAAGGATGTATTCCAAGAGAACAGGAGGTGACGGGCAGCTGGAAAATATAAGTTTTTCGTCCAGTAATGATACCTATATACTAGAATACTAACATTTTTCATTTTAATTAATTTATTCCATTTTATTGTATTTCCAATTTGGAATTCCACTAAAGGATGTATTCCAAGAGAACAGGAGGTGACGGGCAGCTGGAAAATATAAGTTTTTCGTCTTGTAATGATACCTAAATACTAGAATACTAACATTTTTCATTTTAGTAAATTTTTTCCATTTTATTATAGTTCCAATATGGAATTCTCATAAAGGATGAATTCCAGGAGAACAGGAGGTGACGGGCAGCTGGAAAATATAAGTTTTTCGTCCTGTAATGATACCCATTTACTAGAATACTAACATTTTTCATTTTAATTAATTTTTTCCATTTTATTGTATTTCCAATCTAGAATTCCACTAAAGGATGAATTTTTTGAGAACAGGAGGTGATGGGCAGCTGGAAAATATAAGTTTTTCGTCCTGTAATGATACCCATTTACTAGAATACTAACATTTTTCATTTTAATTAATTTTTTCCATTTTATTGTATTTCCAATCTAGAATTCCACTAAAGGATGAATTTTTGAGAACAGGAGGTGACGGGCAGCTGGAAAATATAAGTTTTTAGTCCTGTAATGATACCCATTTACTAGAATACTAACATTTTTCATTTTAATTAATTTTTTCCATTTTATTGTATTTCCAATCTAGAATTCCACTAAAGGATGAATTTTTTGAGAACAGGAGGTGATGGGCGGCTGGAAATAATAAGTTTTTCGTCTTGTAATGATACCTAAATACTAGAATACTAACATTTTTCATTTTAATTAATTTTTTCCATTTTATTGTATTTCCATTTTGGAATTCCACTAAAGGATGTATTCCAAGAGAACAGGAGGTGACGGGCAGCTGGAAAATATAAGTTTTTCGTCCAGTAATGATACCTAAATACTAGAATACTTACATTTTTCATTTTAATAAATTTTTTCCATTTTATTGTATTTCCAATCTAGAATTCCACTAAAGGATGAATTTTTTGAGAACAGGAGGTGATGGGCGGCTGGAAATAATAAGTTTTTCGTCTTGTAATGATACCTAAATACTAGAATACTAACATTTTTCATTTTAATTAATTTATTCCATTTTATTGTATTTCCAATTTGGAATTCCACTAAAGGATGTATTCCAAGAGAACAGGAGGTGACGGGCAGCTGGAAAATATAAGTTTTTCGTCTTGTAATGATACCTAAATACTAGAATACTAACATTTTTCATTTTAGTAAATTTTTTCCATTTTATTGTATTTCCAATATGGAATTCTCATAAAGGATGAATTCCAGGAGAACAGGAGGTGACGGGCGGCTGGAAATAATAAGTTTTTCGTCTTGTAGTGATACCTAAATACTAGAATACTAACATTTTTCATTTTAATTAATTTTTTCCATTTTATTGTATTTCCAATCTAGAATTCCACTAAAGGATGAATTTTTTGAGAACAGGGGGTGATGGGCGGCTGGAATTAATAAGTTTTTCGTCTTGTAGTGATACCTAAATATTAGAATACTAACATTTTCCATTTTAGTTAATTTTTTCCATTTTTTTGTATTTCCAATCTAGAATTCCACTAAAGGATGTATTCCAAGAGAACAGGAGGTGACGGGCAGCTGGAAAATATAAGTTTTTCGTCCAGTAATGATACCTAATCACTAGAATACTAACATTTTCCATTTTAGTTAATTTTTTCCATTTTTTTGTATTTCCAATCTAGAATTCCACTAAAGGATGAATTTTTTGAGAACAGGAGGTGATGGGCGGCTGGAAATAATAAGTTTTTCGTCTTGTAGTGATACCTAAATACTAGAATACTAACATTTTTCATTTTAATTAATTTTTTCCATTTTATTGTATTTCCAATCTAGAATTCCACTAAAGGATGAATTTTTTGAGAACAGGGGGTGATGGGCGGCTGGAAATAATAAGTTTTTCGTCTTGTAGTGATACCTAAATATTAGAATACTAACATTTTTCATTTTAATTAATTTTTTCCATTTTATTGTATTTCCATTTTGGAATTCCACTAAAGGATGTATTCCAAGAGAACAGGAGGTGACGGGCAGCTGGAAAATATAAGTTTTTCGTCCAGTAATGATACCTAAATACTAGAATACTAACATTTTTCATTTTAGTAAATTTTTTCCATTTTATTGTATTTCCAATCTAGAATTCCACTAAAGGATGAATTTTTTGAGAACAGGAGGTGATGGGCGGCTGGAAATAATAAGTTTTTCGTCTTGTAATGATACCTAAATACTAGAATACTAACATTTTTCATTTTAATTAATTTATTCCATTTTATTGTATTTCCAATTTGGAATTCCACTAAAGGATGTATTCCAAGAGAACAGGAGGTGACGGGCAGCTGGAAAATATAAGTTTTTCGTCTTGTAATGATACCTAAATACTAGAATACTAACATTTTTCATTTTAGTAAATTTTTTCCATTTTATTGTAGTTCCAATATGGAATTCTCATAAAGGATGAATTCCAGGAGAACAGGAGGTGACGGGCGGCTGGAAATAATAAGTTTTTCGTCTTGTAGTGATACCTAAATACTAGAATACTAACATTTTTCATTTTAATTAATTTTTTCCATTTTATTGTATTTCCAATCTAGAATTCCACTAAAGGATGAATTTTTTGTGAACAGGGGGTGATGGGCGGCTGGAATTAATAAGTTTTTCGTCTTGTAGTGATACCTAAATATTAGAATACTAACATTTTCCATTTTAGTTAATTTTTTCCATTTTTTTGTATTTCCAATCTAGAATTCCACTAAAGGATGTATTCCAAGAGAACAGGAGGTGACGGGCAGCTGGAAAATATAAGTTTTTCGTCCAGTAATGATACCTAATCACTAGAATACTAACATTTTCCATTTTAGTTAATTTTTTCCATTTTTTTGTATTTCCAATCTAGAATTCCACTAAAGGATGAATTTTTTGAGAACAGGAGGTGATGGGCGGCTGGAAATAATAAGTTTTTCGTCTTGTAGTGATACCTAAATACTAGAATACTAACATTTTTCATTTTAATTAATTTTTTCCATTTTATTGTATTTCCAATCTAGAATTCCACTAAAGGATAAATTTTTTGAGAACAGGGGGTGATGGGCGGCTGGAAATAATAAGTTTTTCGTCTTGTAGTGATACCTAAATATTAGAATACTAACATTTTTCATTTTAATTAATTTTTTCCATTTTATTGTATTTCCAATCTAGAATTCCACTAAAGGATGAATTTTTTGAGAACAGGAGGTGATGGGCGGCTGGAAATAATAAGTTTTTCGTCTTGTAATGATACCTAAATACTAGAATACTAACATTTTTCATTTTAATTAATTTATTCCATTTTATTGTATTTCCAATTTGGAATTCCACTAAAGGATGTATTCCAAGAGAACAGGAGGTGACGGGCAGCTGGAAAATATAAGTTTTTCGTCCTGTAATGATACGCATTTACTAGAATACTAACATTTTTCATTTTAATTAATTTTTTCCATCTTATTGTATTTCCAATCTAGAATTCCACTAAAGGATGTATTCCAAGAGAACAGGAGGTGACGGGCAGCTGGAAAATATAAGTTTTTCGTCCTGTAATGATACCCATTTACTAGAATACTAACATTTTTCATTTTAATTAATTTTTTCCATTTTATTGTATTTCCATTTTGGAATTCCACTAAAGGATGTATTCCAAGAGAACAGGAGGTGACGGGCAGCTGGAAAATATAAGTTTTTCGTCCAGTAATGATACCTAAATACTAGAATACTAACATTTTTCATTTTAATTAATTTTTCCCTTTTTATTGTATTTCCAATTTAGAATTGCACTAAAGGATGAATTTTTTGAGAACAGGAGGTGATGGGCGGCTGGAAATAATAAGTTTTTCGTCCTGTAATGATACCTAAATACTAGAATACTAACATTCTTTATTTTAGTTAATTTTTTCCATTTTATTGTATTTCCAATTTGGAATTCCACTAAAGGATGTATTCCAAGAGAACAGGAGGTGACGCACAGCTGGAAAATATAAGTTTTTCGTCCAGTAATGATACCTAATCACTAGAATACTAACATTTTCCATTTTAGTTAATTTTTTCCATTTTATTGTATTTCCAACCTAGAATTCCACTAAAGGATGAATTTTTTGAGAACAGGAGGTGATGGGCGGCTGGAAATAATAAGTTTTTCGTCTTGTAATGATACCTAAATACTAGAATACTAACATTTTTCATTTTAATTAATTTATTCCATTTTATTGTATTTCCAATTTGGAATTCCACTAAAGGATGTATTCCAAGAGAACAGGAGGTGACGGGCAGCTGGAAAATATAAGTTTTTCGTCCTGTAATGATACGCATTTACTAGAATACTAACATTTTTCATTTTAATTAATTTTTTCCATCTTATTGTATTTCCAATCTAGAATTCCACTAAAGGATGTATTCCAAGAGAACAGGAGGTGACGGGCAGCTGGAAATAATAAGTTTTTCGTCCTGTAATGATACCCATTTACTAGAATACTAACATTTTTCATTTTAATTAATTTTTTCCATTTTATTGTATTTCCATTTTGGAATTCCACTAAAGGATGTATTCCAAGAGAACAGGAGGTGACGGGCAGCTGGAAAATATAAGTTTTTCGTCCAGTAATGATACCTAAATACTAGAATACTAACATTTTTCATTTTAATTAATTTTTCCCTTTTTATTGTATTTCCAATTTAGAATTGCACTAAAGGATGAATTTTTTGAGAACAGGAGGTGATGGGCGGCTGGAAATAATAAGTTTTTCGTCCTGTAATGATACCTAAATACTAGAATACTAACATTCTTTATTTTAGTTAATTTTTTCCATTTTATTGTATTTCCAATTTGGAATTCCACTAAAAGATGTATTCCAAGAGAACAGGAGGTGACGCACAGCTGGAAAATATAAGTTTTTCGTCCAGTAATGATACCTAATCACTAGAATACTAACATTTTTCATTTTAATTAATTTTTCCCTTTTTATTGTATTTCCAATTTAGAATTGCACTAAAGGATGAATTTTTTGAGAACAGGAGGTGATGGGCGGCTGGAAATAATAAGTTTTTCGTCCTGTAATGATACCTAAATACTAGAATACTAACATTCTTTATTTTAGTTAATTTTTCCCTTTTTATTGTATTTCCAATTTAGAATTGCACTAAAGGATGAATTTTTTGAGAACAGGAGGTGACGGGCGGCTGGAAATAATAAGTTTTTCGTCCAGTAATGATACCTAAATACTAGAATACTAACATTTTTCATTTTAATTAATTTTTCCCTTTTTATTGTATTTCCAATTTAGAATTGCACTAAAGGATGAATTTTTTGAGAACAGGAGGTGATGGGCGGCTGGAAATAATAAGTTTTTCGTCCTGTAATGATACCTAAATACTAGAATACTAACATTCTTTATTTTAGTTAATTTTTTCCATTTTATTGTATTTCCAATTTGGAATTCCACTAAAGGATGTATTCCAAGAGAACAGGAGGTGACGCGCAGCTGGAAAATATAAGTTTTTCGTCCAGTAATGATACCTAATCACTAGAATACTAACATTTTCCATTTTAGTTAATTTTTTCCATTTTATTGTATTTCCAACCTAGAATTCCACTAAAGGATGAATTTTTTGAGAACAGGAGGTGATGGGCGGCTGGAAATAATAAGTTTTTCGTCTTATAATGATACCTAATCACTAGAATACTAACATTTTCCATTTTAATTAATTTTTTCCATTTTATTGTATTTCCATTTTGGAATTCCACTAAAGGATGTATTCCAAGAGAACAGGAGGTGACGGGCAGCTGGAAAATATAAGTTTTTCGTCCAGTAATGATACCTAAATACTAGAATACTAACATTTTTCATTTTAATTAATTTTTCCCTTTTTATTGTATTTCCAATTTAGAATTGCACTAAAGGATGAATTTTTTGAGAACAGGAGGTGATGGGCGGCTGGAAATAATAAGTTTTTCGTCCTGTAATGATACCTAAATACTAGAATACTAACATTCTTTATTTTAGTTAATTTTTTCCATTTTATTGTATTTCCAATTTGGAATTCCACTAAAGGATGTATTCCAAGAGAACAGGAGGTGACGCGCAGCTGGAAAATATAAGTTTTTCGTCCAGTAATGATACCTAATCACTAGAATACTAACATTTTCCATTTTAGTTAATTTTTTCCATTTTATTGTATTTCCAAGCTAGAATTCCACTAAAGGATGAATTTTTTGAGAACAGGAGGTGATGGGCGGCTGAAAATAATAAGTTTTTCGTCTTATAATGATACCTAATCACTAGAATACTAACATTTTCCATTTTAGTTAATTTTTTCCATTTTTTTGTATTTCCAATCTAGAATTCCACTAAAGGATGAATTTTTTGAGAACAGGAGGTGATGGGCGGCTGGAAATAATAAGTTTTTCGTCTTGTAGTGATACCTAAATACTAGAATACTAACATTTTTCATTTTAATTAATTTTTTCCATTTTATTGTATTTCCAATTTGGAATTCCACTAAAGGATGTATTCCAAGAGAACAGGAGGTGACGGGCAGCTGGAAAATATAAGTTTTTCGTCCTGTAATGATACCCATTTACTAGAATACTAACATTTTTCATTTTAATTAATTTTTTCCATTTTATTGTATTTCCAATTTGGAATTCCACTAAAGGATGTATTCCAAGAGAACAGGAGGTGACGGGCAGCTGGAAAATATAAGGTTTTCGTCCTGTAATGATACCCATTTACTAGAATACTAACATTTTTCATTTTAATTAATTTTTTCCATTTTATTGTATTTCCATTTTGGAATTCCACTAAAGGATGTATTCCAAGAGAACAGGAGGTGACGGGCAGCTGGAAAATATAAGTTTTTCGTCCAGTAATGATACCTAAATACTAGAATACTAACATTTTTCATTTTAATTAATTTTTCCCTTTTTATTGTATTTCCAATTTAGAATTGCACTAAAGGATGAATTTTTTGAGAACAGGAGGTGATGGGCGGCTGGAAATAATAAGTTTTTCGTCCTGTAATGATACCTAAATACTAGAATACTAACATTCTTTATTTTAGTTAATTTTTTCCATTTTATTGTATTTCCAATTTGGAATTCCACTAAAGGATGTATTCCAAGAGAACAGGAGGTGACGCACAGCTGGAAAATATAAGTTTTTCGTCCAGTAATGATACCTAATCACTAGAATACTAACATTTTCCATTTTAGTTAATTTTTTCCATTTTATTGTATTTCCAACCTAGAATTCCACTAAAGGATGAATTTTTTGAGAACAGGAGGTGATGGGCGGCTGGAAATAATAAGTTTTTCGTATTGTAGTGATACCTAAATACTAGAATACTAACATTTTTCATTTTAATTAATTTTTTCCATTTTATTGTATTTCCAATTTGGAATTCCACTAAAGGATGTATTCCAAGAGAACAGGAGGTGACGGGCAGCTGGAAAATATAAGTTTTTCGTCTTGTAATGATACCCATTTACTAGAATACTAACATTTTTCATTTTAATTAATTTTTTCCATTTTATTGTATTTCCAATCTAGAATTCCACTAAAGGATGAATTTTGTGAGAACAGGAGGTGATGGGCGGCTGGAAAATATAAGTTTTTCGTCCTGTAATGATACCCATTTACTATAATACTAACATTTTTCATTTTAATTAATTTTTTCCATTTTATTGTATTTCCATTTTGGAATTCCACTAAAGGATGTATTCCAAGAGAACAGGAGGTGACGGGCAGCTGGAAAATATAAGTTTTTCGTCCAGTAATGATACCTAAATACTAGAATACTAACATTTTTCATTTTAATTAATTTTTCCCTTTTTATTGTATTTCCAATTTAGAATTGCACTAAAGGATGAATTTTTTGAGAACAGGAGGTGATGGGCGGCTGGAAATAATAAGTTTTTCGTCCTGTAATGATACCTAAATACTAGAATACTAACATTCTTTATTTTAGTTAATTTTTTCCATTTTATTGTATTTCCAATTTGGAATTCCACTAAAGGATGTATTCCAAGAGAACAGGAGGTGACGCGCAGCTGGAAAATATAAGTTTTTCGTCCAGTAATGATACCTAATCACTAGAATACTAACATTTTCCATTTTAGTTAATTTTTTCCATTTTATTGTATTTCCAACCTAGAATTCCACTAAAGGATGAATTTTTTGAGAACAGGAGGTGATGGGCGGCTGGAAATAATAAGTTTTTCGTCTTATAATGATACCTAATCACTAGAATACTAACATTTTCCATTTTAGTTAATTTTTTCCATTTTTTTGTATTTCCAATCTAGAATTCCACTAAAGGATGAATTTTTTGAGAACAGGAGGTGATGGGCGGCTGGAAATAATAAGTTTTTCGTCTTGTAGTGATACCTAAATACTAGAATACTAACATTTTTCATTTTAATTAATTTTTTCCATTTTATTGTATTTCCAATTTGGAATTCCACTAAAGGATGTATTCCAAGAGAACAGGAGGTGACGGGCAGCTGGAAAATATAAGTTTTTCGTCCTGTAATGATACCCATTTACTAGAATACTAACAGTTTTCATTTTAATTAATTTTTTCCATTTTATTGTATTTCCAATCTAGAATTCCACTAAAGTATGAATTTTGTGAGAACAGGAGGTGATGGGCGGCTGGAAATAATAAGTTTTTCGTCTTGTAATGATACCTAAATACTAGAATACTAACATTTTTCATTTTAGTAAATTTTTTCCATTTTATTGTAGTTCCAATATGGAATTCTCATAAAGGATGAATTCCAGGAGACAAGGAGGTGACGGGCAGCTGGAAAATATAAGTTTTTCGTCCTGTAATGATACCCATTTACTAGAATACTAACATTTTTCATTTTAATTAATTTTTTCCATTTTATTGTATTTCCAATCTAGACTTCCACTAAAGGATGAATTTTTTGAGAACAGGAGGTGATGGGCAGCTGGAAAATATAAGTTTTTCGTCCTGTAATGATACCCATTTACTAGAATACTAACATTTTTCATTTTAATTAATTTTTTCCATTTTATTGTATTTCCAATCTAGAATTCCACTAAAGGATGAATTTTTTGAGAACAGGAGGTGATGGGCGGATGGAAATAATAAGTTTTTCGTCTTGTAATGATACCTAAATACTAGAATACTAACATTTTTCATTTTAATTAATTTTTTCCATTTTATTGTATTTCCATTTTGGAATTCCACTAAAGGATGTATTCCAAGAGAACAGGAGGTGACGGGCAGCTGGAAAATATAAGTTTTTCGTCCAGTAATGATACCTAAATACTAGAATACTAACATTTTTCATTTTAATAAATTTTTTCCATTTTATTGTATTTCCAATCTAGAATTCCACTAAAGGATGAATTTTTTGAGAACAGGAGGTGATGGGCGGCTGGAAATAATAAGTTTTTCGTCTTGTAATGATACCTAAATACTAGAATACTAACATTTTTCATTTTAATTAATTTTTTCCATTTTATTGTATTTCCATTTTGGAATTCCACTAAAGGATGTATTCCAAGAGAACAGGAGGTGACGGGCAGCTGGAAAATATAAGTTTTTCGTCCAGTAATGATACCTAAATACTAGAATACTAACATTTTTCATTTTAATTAATTTTTTCCATTTTATTGTATTTCCATTTTGGAATTCCACTAAAGGATGTATTCCAAGAGAACAGGAGGTGACGGGCAGCTGGAAAATATAAGTTTTTCGTCCAGTAATGATACCTAAATACTAGAATACTAACATTTTTCATTTTAGTAAATTTTTTCCATTTTATTGTAGTTCCAATATGGAATTCTCATAAAGAATGAATTCCAGGAGAACAGGAGGTGATGGTCGGCTGGAAATAATAAGTTTTTTGTCCTGTAATGATACCTAATTGCTAGAATACTAACATTTTTCATTTTAATTAATTTTTTCCATTTTATTGTATTTCCAATCTAGAATTCCACTAAAGGATGAATTTTTGAGAACAGGAGGTGACGGGCAGCTGGAAAATATAAGTTTTTAGTCCTGTAATGATACCCATTTACTAGAATACTAACATTTTTCATTTTAATTAATTTTTTCCATTTTATTGTATTTCCAATCTAGAATTCCACTAAAGGATGAATTTTTTGAGAACAGGAGGTGATGGGCGGATGGAAATAATAAGTTTTTCGTCTTGTAATGATACCTAAATACTAGAATACTAACATTTTTCATTTTAATTAATTTTTTCCATTTTATTGTATTTCCATTTTGGAATTCCACTAAAGGATGTATTCCAAGAGAACAGGAGGTGACGGGCAGCTGGAAAATATAAGTTTTTCGTCCAGTAATGATACCTAAATACTAGAATACTAACATTTTTCATTTTAATAAATTTTTTCCATTTTATTGTATTTCCAATCTAGAATTCCACTAAAGGATGAATTTTTTGAGAACAGGAGGTGATGGGCGGCTGGAAATAATAAGTTTTTCGTCTTGTAATGATACCTAAATACTAGAATACTAAAATTTTTCATTTTAATTAATTTATTCCATTTTATTGTATTTCCAATTTGGAATTCCACTAAAGGATGTATTCCAAGAGAACAGGAGGTGACGGGCAGCTGGAAAATATAAGTTTTTCGTCTTGTAATGATACCTAAATACTAGAATATTAACATTTTTCATTTTAGTAAATTTTTTCCATTTTATTGTAGTTCCAATATGGAATTCTCATAAAGGATGAATTTTTTGAGAACAGGAGGTGATGGGCGGCTGGAAATAATAAGTTTTTCGTCTTGTAGTGATACCTAAATACTAGAATACTAACATTTTTCATTTTAATTAATTTTTTCCATTTTATTGTATTTCCAATCTAGAATTCCACTAAAGGATGAATTTTTTGAGAACAGGGGGTGATGGGCGGCTGGAAATAATAAGTTTTTCGTCTTGTAGTGATACCTAAATATTAGAATACTAACATTTTTCATTTTAATTAATTTTTTCCATTTTATTGTATTTCCAATCTAGAATTCCACTAAAGGATGAATTTTTTGAGAACAGGAGGTGATGGGCGGCTGGAAATAATAAGTTTTTCGTCTTGTAATGATACCTAAATACTAGAATACTAACATTTTTCATTTTAATTAATTTATTCCATTTTATTGTATTTCCAATTTGGAATTCCACTAAAGGATGTATTCCAAGAGAACAGGAGGTGACGGGCAGCTGGAAAATATAAGTTTTTCGTCCTGTAATGATACCCATTTACTAGAATACTAACATTTTTCATTTTAATTAATTTTTTCCATCTTATTGTATTTCCAATCTAGAATTCCACTAAAGGATGTATTCCAAGAGAACAGGAGGTGACGGCCAGCTGGAAAATATAAGTTTTTCGTCCTGTAATGATACCCATTTACTAGAATACTAACATTTTTCATTTTAATTAATTTTTTCCATTTTATTGTATTTCCATTTTGGAATTCCACTAAAGGATGTATTCCAAGAGAACAGGAGGTGACGGGCAGCTGGAAAATATAAGTTTTTCGTCCAGTAATGATACCTAAATACTAGAATACTAACATTTTTCATTTTAATTAATTTTTCCCTTTTTATTGTATTTCCAATTTAGAATTGCACTAAAGGATGAATTTTGTGAGAACTGGAGGTGACGGGCGGCTGGAAATAATAAGTTTTTCGTCTTGTAATGATACCTAATTACTAGAATACTAACATTTTCCATTTTAGTTAATTTTTTCCATTTTATTGTATTTCCAATCTAGAATTCCACTAAAGGATGAATTTTTTGAGATCAGGAGGTGATGGGCGGCTGGAAATAAAAGGTTTTTCGTCTTGTAATGATACCTAAATACTAGAATACTAACATTTTTCATTTTAATTAATTTTTTCCATTTTATTGTATTTCCAATCTAGAATTCCACTAAAGGATGAATTTTGTGAGAACAGGAGGTGATGGGCGGCTAGAAATAATAAGTTTTTCGTCTTGTAATGATACCTAAATACTAGAATACTAACACTTTCCATTTTAGTTAATTTTTTCCATTTTATTGTATTTCCAACCTAGAATTCCACTAAAGGATGAATTTTTTGAGAACAGGAGGTGATGGGCGGCTGGAAATAATAAGTTTTTCGTCTTATAATGATACCTAATCACTAGAATACTAACATTTTCCATTTTAGTTAATTTTTTCCATTTTTTTGTATTTCCAATCTAGAATTCCACTAAAGGATGAATTTTTTGAGAACAGGAGGTGATGGGCGGCTGGAAATAATAAGTTTTTCGTCTTGTAGTGATACCTAAATACTAGAATACTAACATTTTTCATTTTAATTAATTTTTTCCATTTTATTGTATTTCCAATTTGGAATTCCACTAAAGGATGTATTCCAAGAGAACAGGAGGTGACGGGCAGCTGGAAAATATAAGTTTTTCGTCCTGTAATGATACCCATTTACTAGAATACTAACATTTTTCATTTTAATTAATTTTTTCCATTTTATTGTATTTCCAATCTAGAATTCCACTAAAGTATGAATTTTGTGAGAACAGGAGGTGATGGGCGGCTGGAAATAATAAGTTTTTCGTCTTGTAATGATACCTAAATACTAGAATACTAACATTTTTCATTTTAGTAAATTTTTTCCATTTTATTGTAGTTCCAATATGGAATTCTCATAAAGGATGAATTCCAGGAGACAAGGAGGTGACGGGCAGCTGGAAAATATAAGTTTTTCGTCCTGTAATGATACCCATTTACTAGAATACTAACATTTTTCATTTTAATTAATTTTTTCCATTTTATTGTATTTCCAATCTAGACTTCCACTAAAGGATGAATTTTTTGAGAACAGGAGGTGATGGGCAGCTGGAAAATATAAGTTTTTCGTCCTGTAATGATACCCATTTACTAGAATACTAACATTTTTCATTTTAATTAATTTTTTCCATTTTATTGTATTTCCAATCTAGAATTCCACTAAAGGATGAATTTTTTGAGAACAGGAGGTGATGGGCGGATGGAAATAATAAGTTTTTCGTCTTGTAATGATACCTAAATACTAGAATACTAACATTTTTCATTTTAATTAATTTTTTCCATTTTATTGTATTTCCATTTTGGAATTCCACTAAAGGATGTATTCCAAGAGAACAGGAGGTGACGGGCAGCTGGAAAATATAAGTTTTTCGTCCAGTAATGATACCTAAATACTAGAATACTAACATTTTTCATTTTAATAAATTTTTTCCATTTTATTGTATTTCCAATCTAGAATTCCACTAAAGGATGAATTTTTTGAGAACAGGAGGTGATGGGCGGCTGGAAATAATAAGTTTTTCGTCCAGTAATGATACCCATTTACTAGAATACTAACATTTTTCATTTTAATTAATTTTTTCCATTTTATTGTATTTCCAATCTAGACTTCCACTAAAGGATGAATTTTTTGAGAACAGGAGGTGATGGGCAGCTGGAAAATATAAGTTTTTCGTCCTGTAATGATACCCATTTACTAGAATACTAACATTTTTCATTTTAATTAATTTTTTCCATTTTATTGTATTTCCAATCTAGACTTCCACTAAAGGATGAATTTTTTGAGAACAGGAGGTGATGGGCAGCTGGAAAATATAAGTTTTTCGTCCTGTAATGATACCCATTTACTAGAATACTAACATTTTTCATTTTAATTAATTTTTTCCATTTTATTGTATTTCCAATCTAGAATTCCACTAAAGGATGAATTTTTTGAGAACAGGAGGTGATGGGCGGATGGAAATAATAAGTTTTTCGTCTTGTAATGATACCTAAATACTAGAATACTAACATTTTTCATTTTAATTAATTTTTTCCATTTTATTGTATTTCCATTTTGGAATTCCACTAAAGGATGTATTCCAAGAGAACAGGAGGTGACGGGCAGCTGGAAAATATAAGTTTTTCGTCCAGTAATGATACCTAAATACTAGAATACTAACATTTTTCATTTTAATAAATTTTTTCCATTTTATTGTATTTCCAATCTAGAATTCCACTAAAGGATGAATTTTTTGAGAACAGGAGGTGATGGGCGGCTGGAAATAATAAGTTTTTCGTCCAGTAATGATACCCATTTACTAGAATACTAACATTTTTCATTTTAATTAATTTTTTCCATTTTATTGTATTTCCAATCTAGACTTCCACTAAAGGATGAATTTTTTGAGAACAGGAGGTGATGGGCAGCTGGAAAATATAAGTTTTTCGTCCTGTAATGATACCCATTTACTAGAATACTAACATTTTTCATTTTAATTAATTTTTTCCATTTTATTGTATTTCCATTTTGGAATTCCACTAAAGGATGTATTCCAAGAGAACAGGAGGTGACGGGCAGCTGGAAAATATAAGTTTTTCGTCCAGTAATGATACCTAAATACTAGAATACTAACATTTTTCATTTTAGTAAATTTTTTCCATTTTATTGTAGTTCCAATATGGAATTCTCATAAAGAATGAATTCCAGGAGAACAGGAGGTGATGGTCGGCTGGAAATAATAAGTTTTTTGTCCTGTAATGATACCTAATTGCTAGAATACTAACATTTTTCATTTTAATTAATTTTTTCCATTTTATTGTATTTCCAATCTAGAATTCCACTAAAGGATGAATTTTTGAGAACAGGAGGTGACGGGCAGCTGGAAAATATAAGTTTTTAGTCCTGTAATGATACCCATTTACTAGAATACTAACATTTTTCATTTTAATTAATTTTTTCCATTTTATTGTATTTCCAATCTAGAATTCCACTAAAGGATGAATTTTTTGAGAACAGGAGGTGATGGGCGGATGGAAATAATAAGTTTTTCGTCTTGTAATGATACCTAAATACTAGAATACTATCATTTTTCATTTTAATTAATTTTTTCCATTTTATTGTATTTCCATTTTGGAATTCCACTAAAGGATGTATTCCAAGAGAACAGGAGGTGACGGGCAGCTGGAAAATATAAGTTTTTCGTCCAGTAATGATACCTAAATACTAGAATACTAACATTTTTCATTTTAATAAATTTTTTCCATTTTATTGTATTTCCAATCTAGAATTCCACTAAAGGATGAATTTTTTGAGAACAGGAGGTGATGGGCGGCTGGAAATAATAAGTTTTTCGTCTTGTAATGATACCTAAATACTAGAATACTAAAATTTTTCATTTTAATTAATTTATTCCATTTTATTGTATTTCCAATTTGGAATTCCACTAAAGGATGTATTCCAAGAGAACAGGAGGTGACGGGCAGCTGGAAAATATAAGTTTTTCGTCTTGTAATGATACCTAAATACTAGAATACTAACATTTTTCATTTTAGTAAATTTTTTCCATTTTATTGTAGTTCCAATATGGAATTCTCATAAAGGATGAATTTTTTGAGAACAGGAGGTGATGGGCGGCTGGAAATAATAAGTTTTTCGTCTTGTAGTGATACCTAAATACTAGAATACTAACATTTTTCATTTTAATTAATTTTTTCCATTTTATTGTATTTCCAATCTAGAATTCCACTAAAGGATGAATTTTTTGAGAACAGGGGGTGATGGGCGGCTGGAAATAATAAGTTTTTCGTCTTGTAGTGATACCTAAATATTAGAATACTAACATTTTTCATTTTAATTAATTTTTTCCATTTTATTGTATTTCCAATCTAGAATTCCACTAAAGGATGAATTTTTTGAGAACAGGAGGTGATGGGCGGCTGGAAATAATAAGTTTTTCGTCTTGTAATGATACCTAAATACTAGAATACTAACATTTTTCATTTTAATTAATTTATTCCATTTTATTGTATTTCCAATTTGGAATTCCACTAAAGGATGTATTCCAAGAGAACAGGAGGTGACGGGCAGCTGGAAAATATAAGTTTTTCGTCCTGTAATGATACCCATTTACTAGAATACTAACATTTTTCATTTTAATTAATTTTTTCCATCTTATTGTATTTCCAATCTAGAATTCCACTAAAGGATGTATTCCAAGAGAACAGGAGGTGACGGGCAGCTGGAAAATATAAGTTTTTCGTCCTGTAATGATACCCATTTACTAGAATACTAACATTTTTCATTTTAATTAATTTTTTCCATTTTATTGTATTTCCATTTTGGAATTCCACTAAAGGATGTATTCCAAGAGAACAGGAGGTGACGGGCAGCTGGAAAATATAAGTTTTTCGTCCAGTAATGATACCTAAATACTAGAATACTAACATTTTTCATTTTAATTAATTTTTCCCTTTTTATTGTATTTCCAATTTAGAATTGCACTAAAGGATGAATTTTGTGAGAACTGGAGGTGACGGGCGGCTGGAAATAATAAGTTTTTCGTCTTGTAATGATACCTAATTACTAGAATACTAACATTTTCCATTTTAGTTAATTTTTTCCATTTTATTGTATTTCCAATCTAGAATTCCACTAAAGGATGAATTTTTTGAGATCAGGAGGTGATGGGCGGCTGGAAATAAAAGGTTTTTCGTCTTGTAATGATACCTAAATACTAGAATACTAACATTTTTCATTTTAATTAATTTTTTCCATTTTATTGTATTTCCAATCTAGAATTCCACTAAAGGATGAATTTTGTGAGAACAGGAGGTGATGGGCGGCTAGAAATAATAAGTTTTTCGTCTTGTAATGATACCTAAATACTAGAATACTAACATTTTTCATTTTAATTAATTTTTTCCATTTTATTGTATTTCCAATCTAGAATTCCACTAAAGGATGAATTTTTTGAGAACAGGAGGTGATGGGCGGCTGGAAATAATAAGTTTTTCGTCTTGTAATGATACCTAAATACTAGAATACTAACATTTTTCATTTTAATTAATTTATTCCATTTTATTGTATTTCCAATTTGGAATTCCACTAAAGGATGTATTCCAAGAGAACAGGAGGTGACGGGCAGCTGGAAAATATAAGTTTTTCGTCTTGTAATGATACCTAAATACTAGAATACTAACATTTTTCATTTTAATTAATTTTTTCCATTTTATTGTATTTCCAATCTAGAATTCCACTAAAGGATGAATTTTTTGAGAACAGGAGGTGATGGGCGGCTGGAAATAATAAGTTTTACGTCTTGTAATGATACCTAAATACTAGAATACTAACATTTTTCATTTTAATTAATTTTTTCCATTTTATTGTATTTCCATTTTGGAATTCCACTAAAGGATGAATTTTTGAGAACAGGAGGTGACGGGCAGCTGGAAAATATAAGTTTTTCGTCCTGTAATGATACCCATTTACTAGAATACTAACATTTTTCATTTTAATTAATTTTTTCCATTTTATTGTATTTCCAATCTAGAATTCCACTAAAGGATGAATTTTTTGAGAACAGGAGGTGACGGGCAGCTGGAAAATATAAGTTTTTCGTCCAGTAATGATACCTAATCACTAGAATACTAACATTTTCCATTTTAGTTAATTTTTTCCATTTTATTGTATTTCCAATCTAGAATTCCACTAAAGGATGAATTTTTTGAGAACAGGAGATGATGGGCGGCTGGAAATAATGAGTTTTTCGTCTTGTAATGATACCTAAATACTAGAATACTAACATTTTTCATTGTAATTAATTTATTCCATTTTATTGTATTTCCAATTTGGAATTCCACTAAAGGATGTATTCCAAGAGAACAGGAGGTGACGGGCAGCTGGAAAATATAAGTTTTTCGTCCAGTAATGATACCTAAATACTAGAATACTAACATTTTTCATTTTAATTAATTTATTCCATTTTATTGTATTTCCAATTTGGAATTCCACTAAAGGATGTATTCCAAGAGAACAGGAGGTGACGGGCAGCTGGAAAATATAAGTTTTTCGTCCAGTAATGATACCTAAATACTAGAATACTAACATTTTTCATTTTAATTAATTTATTCCATTTTATTGTATTTCCAATTTGGAATTCCACTAAAGGATGTATTCCAAGAGAACAGGAGGTGACGGGCAGCTGGAAAATATAAGTTTTTCGTCTTGTAATGATACCTAAATACTAGAATACTAACATTTTTCATTTTAGTAAATTTTTTCCATTTTATTATAGTTCCAATATGGAATTCTCATAAAGGATGAATTCC
>CAUJRP010000015.1:0-57000 GCA_963402855.1 Ormia ochracea
TAAAATAAAGAATGTTAGTATTCTAGTAATTAGGTATCATTACAGGACAAAAAACTTATTATTTCCAGCCGCCCATCACCTCCTGTTCTCCTGGAATTCATCCTTTATGAGAATTCCATATTGGAACTACAATAAAATGGAAAAAATTTACTAAAATGAAAAATGTTAGTATTCTAGTATTTAGGTATCATTACAAGACGAAAAACTTATTATTTCCAGCCGCCCGTCACCTCCTGTTCCCCTAAAATTCATCCTTTAGTGCAATTCTAGATTGGAAATACAATAAAATGGAAAAAATTAATTAAAATGAAAAATGTTAGTATTCTAGTAAATGGGTATCATTACAGGGCGAAAAACTTATATTTTTCAGCTGCCCGTCACCTCCTGTTCTCTTGGAATACATCCTTTAGTGGAATTCCAAATTGGAAATACAATAAAATGGAAAAAATTTACTAAAATGAAAAATGTTAGTATTCTAGTATTTAGGTATCATTACAAGACGAAAAACTTATATTTTCCAGCTGCCCGTCACCTCCTGTTCTCTTGGAATACATCCTTTAGTGGAATTCCAAATTGGAAATACAATAAAATGGAAAAAATTTACTAAAATGAAAAATGTTAGTATTCTAGTATTTAGGTATCATTACAAGACGAAAAACTTATTATTTCCAGCCGCCCGTCACCTCCTGTTCTCCTAAAATTCATCCTTTAGTGCAATTCTAGATTGGAAATACAATAAAATGGAAAAAATTTATTAAAATGAAAAATGTTAGTATTGTAGTATTTAGGTATCATTACAAGACGAAAAACTTATATTTTCCAGCCGCCCATCACCTCCTGTTCTCAAAAAATTCATCCTTTAGTGGAATTCTAGATTGGAAATACAATAAAATGGAAAAAATTAATTAAAATGAAAAATGTTAGTATTCTAGTAAATGGGTATCATTACAAGACGAAAAACTTATTATTTCCAGCCGCCCATCACCTCCTGTTCTCCTGGAATTCATCCTTTATGAGAATTCCATATTGGAACTACAATAAAATGGAAAAAATTTACTAAAATGAAAAATGTTAGTATTCTAGTATTTAGGTATCATTACAGGACAAAAAACTTATTATTTCCAGCCGCCCATCATCTCCTGTTCTCAAAAAATTCATCCTTTAGTGGAATTCTAGATTGGAAATACAATAAAATGGAAAAAATTAATTAAAATGAAATATGTTAGTATTCTAGTATTTAGGTATCATTACAAGACGAAAAACTTATTATTTCCAGCCGGCCATCACCTCCTGTTCTCAAAAAATTCATCCTTTAGTGCAATTCTAGATTGGAAATACAATAAAATGGAAAAAATTAATTAAAATGAAAAATGTTAGTATTCTAGTAAATGGGTATCATTACAAGACGAAAAACTTATTATTTCCAGCCGCCCATCACCTCCTGTTCTCCTGGAATTCATCCTTTATGAGAATTCCATATTGGAACTACAATAAAATGGAAAAAATTTACTAAAATGAAAAATGTTAGTATTCTAGTATTTAGGTATCATTACAGGACAAAAAACTTATTATTTCCAGCCGCCCATCATCTCCTGTTCTCAAAAAATTCATCCTTTAGTGGAATTCTAGATTGGAAATACAATAAAATGGAAAAAATTAATTAAAATGAAATATGTTAGTATTCTAGTATTTAGGTATCATTACAAGACGAAAAACTTATTATTTCCAGCCGGCCATCACCTCCTGTTCTCAAAAAATTCATCCTTTAGTGCAATTCTAGATTGGAAATACAATAAAATGGAAAAAATTAACTAAAATGGAAAATGTTAGTATTCTAGTGATTAGGTATCATTACTGGACGAAAAACTTATATTTTCCAGTTGCCCGTCACCTCCTGTTCTCTTGGAATACATCCTTTATGAGAATTCCATATTGGAACTACAATAAAATGGAAAAAATTTACTAAAATGAGAAATGTTAGTATTCTAGTATTTAGGTATCATTACAAGACGAAAAGCTTATATTTTCCAGCTGCCCGTCACCTCCTGTTCTCTTGGAATACATCCTTTAGTGGAATTCCAAATTGGAAATACAATAAAATGGAAAAAATTAACTAAAATAAAGAATGTTAGTATTCTAGTAATTAGGTATCATTACAGGACAAAAAACTTATTATTTCCAGCCGCCCATCACCTCCTGTTCTTCTGGAATTCATCCTTTATGAGAATTCCATATTGGAACTACAATAAAATGGAAAAAATTTACTAAAATGAAAAATGTTAGTATTCTAGTATTTAGGTATCATTACAAGACGAAAAACTTATTATTTCCAGCCGCCCGTCACCTCCTGTTCTCCTAAAATTCATCCTTTAGTGCAATTCTAGATTGGAAATACAATAAAATGGAAAAAATTAATTAAAATGAAAAATGTTAGTATTCTAGTAAATGGGTATCATTACAGGACGAAAAACTTATATTTTTCAGCTGCCCGTCACCTCCTGTTCTCTTGGAATACATCCTTTAGTGGAATTCCAAATTGGAAATACAATAAAATGGAAAAAATTAATTAAAATGAAAAATGTTAGTATTCTATTATTTAGGTATCATTACAAGACGAAAAACTTATTATTTCCAGCCGCCCATCACCTCCTGTTCTCAAAAAATTCATCCTTTAGTGGAATTCTAGATTGGAAATACAATAAAATGGAAAAAATTAACTAAAATGGAAAATGTTAGTATTCTAGTGATTAGGTATCATTACTGGACGAAAAACTTATATTTTCCAGCCGCCCATCACCTCCTGTTCTCAAAAAATTCATCCTTTAGTGGAATTCCAAATTGGAAATACAATAAAATGGAAAAAATTAATTAAAATGAAAAATGTTAGTATTCTAGTAAATGGGTATCATTACAAGACGAAAAACTTATTATTTCCAGCCGCCCATCACCTCCTGTTCTCCTGGAATTCATCCTTTATGTGAATTCCATATTGGAACTACAATAAAATGGAAAAAATTTACTAAAATGAAAAATGTTAGTATTCTAGTATTTAGGTATCATTACAAGACGAAAAACTTATTATTTCCAGCCGCCCGTCACCTCCTGTTCTCCTAAAATTCATCCTTTAGTGCAATTCTAGATTGGAAATACAATAAAATGGAAAAAATTTATTAAAATGAAAAATGTTAGTATTGTAGTATTTAGGTATCATTACAAGACGAAAAACTTATATTTTCCAGCCGCCCATCACCTCCTGTTCTCAAAAAATTCATCCTTTAGTGGAATTCTAGATTGGAAATACAATAAAATGGAAAAAATTAATTAAAATGAAAAATGTTAGTATTCTAGTAAATGGGTATCATTACAAGACGAAAAACTTATTATTTCCAGCCGCCCATCACCTCCTGTTCTCCTGGAATTCATCCTTTATGAGAATTCCATATTGGAACTACAATAAAATGGAAAAAATTTACTAAAATGAAAAATGTTAGTATTCTAGTATTTAGGTATCATTACAGGACAAAAAACTTATTATTTCCAGCCGCCCATCACCTCCTGTTCTCAAAAAATTCATCCTTTAGTGGAATTGTAGATTGGAAATACAATAAAATGGAAAAAATTAATTAAAATGAAATATGTTAGTATTCTAGTATTTAGGTATCATTACAAGACGAAAAACTTATTATTTCCAGCCGCCCATCACCTCCTGTTCTCAAAAAATTCATCCTTTAGTGCAATTCTAGATTGGAAATACAATAAAATGGAAAAAATTAACTAAAATGGAAAATGTTAGTATTCTAGTGATTAGGTATCATTACTGGACGAAAAACTTATATTTTCCAGCTGCCCGTCACCTCCTGTTCTCTTGGAATACATCCTTTATGAGAATTCCATATTGGAACTACAATAAAATGGAAAAAATTTACTAAAATGAGAAATGTTAGTATTCTAGTATTTAGGTATCATTACAAGACGAAAAGCTTATATTTTCCAGCTGCCCGTCACCTCCTGTTCTCTTGGAATACATCCTTTAGTGGAATTCCAAATTGGAAATACAATAAAATGGAAAAAATTAACTAAAATAAAGAATGTTAGTATTCTAGTAATTAGGTATCATTACAGGACAAAAAACTTATTATTTCCAGCCGCCCATCACCTCCTGTTCTCCTGGAATTCATCCTTTATGAGAATTCCATATTGGAACTACAATAAAATGGAAAAAATTTACTAAAATGAAAAATGTTAGTATTCTAGTATTTAGGTATCATTACAAGACGAAAAACTTATTATTTCCAGCCGCCCGTCACTTCCTGTTCTCCTAAAATTCATCCTTTAGTGCAATTCTAGATTGGAAATACAATAAAATGGAAAAAATTAATTAAAATGAAAAATGTTAGTATTCTAGTAAATGGGTATCATTACAGGACGAAAAACTTATATTTTTCAGCTGCCCGTCACCTCCTGTTCTCTGGGAATACATCCTTTAGTGGAATTCCAAATTGGAAATACAATAAAATGGAAAAAATTAACTAAAATAAAGAATGTTAGTATTCTAGTAATTAGGTATCATTACAGGACAAAAAACTTATTATTTCCAGCCGCCCATCACCTCCTGTTCTCCTGGAATTCATCCTTTATGAGAATTCCATATTGGAACTACAATAAAATGGAAAAAATTTACTAAAATGAAAAATGTTAGTATTCTAGTATTTAGGTATCATTACAAGACGAAAAACTTATTATTTCCAGCCGCCCGTCACTTCCTGTTCTCCTAAAATTCATCCTTTAGTGCAATTCTAGATTGGAAATACAATAAAATGGAAAAAATTAATTAAAATGAAAAATGTTAGTATTCTAGTAAATGGGTATCATTACAGGACGAAAAACTTATATTTTTCAGCTGCCCGTCACCTCCTGTTCTCTTGGAATACATCCTTTAGTGGAATTCCAAATTGGAAATACAATAAAATGGAAAAAATTAATTAAAATGAAAAATGTTAGTATTCTATTATTTAGGTATCATTACAAGACGAAAAACTTATTATTTCCAGCCGCCCATCACCTCCTGTTCTCAAAAAATTCATCCTTTAGTGGAATTCTAGATTGGAAATACAATAAAATGGAAAAAATTAACTAAAATGGAAAATGTTAGTATTCTAGTGATTAGGTATCATTACTGGACGAAAAACTTATATTTTCCAGCCGCCCATCACCTCCTGTTCTCAAAAAATTCATCCTTTAGTGGAATTCCAAATTGGAAATACAATAAAATGGAAAAAATTAATTAAAATGAAAAATGTTAGTATTCTAGTAAATGGGTATCATTACAAGACGAAAAACTTATTATTTCCAGCCGCCCATCACCTCCTGTTCTCCTGGAATTCATCCTTTATGTGAATTCCATATTGGAACTACAATAAAATGGAAAAAATTTACTAAAATGAAAAATGTTAGTATTCTAGTATTTAGGTATCATTACAGGACAAAAAACTTATTATTTCCAGCCGCCCATCACCTCCTGTTCTCAAAAAATTCATCCTTTAGTGGAATTCTAGATTGGAAATACAATAAAATGGAAAAAATTAATTAAAATGAAAAATGTTAGTATTCTAGTATTTAGGTATCATTACAAGACGAAAAACTTATTATTTCCAGCCGCCCATCACCTCCTGCTCTCAAAAAATTCATCCTTTAGTGGAATTCTAGATTGGAAATACAATAAAATGGAAAAAATTAACTAAAATGGAAAATGTTAGTCTTCTAGTGATTAGGTATCATTACTGGACGAAAAACTTATTATTTCCAGCCGCCCATCACCTCCTGTTCTCAAAAAATTCATCCTTTAGTGGAATTCTAGATTGGAAATACAATAAAATGGAAAAAATTAATTAAAATGAAAAATGTTAGTATTCTAGTATTTAGGTATCATTACAAGACGAAAAACTTATATTTTCCAGCTGCCCGTCACCTCCTGTTCTCTTGGAATACATCCTTTAGTGGAATTACAAATTGGAAATACAATAAAATGGAAAAAATTAATTAAAATGAAAAATGTTAGTATTCTAGTATTTAGGTATCATTATAAGACGAAAAACTTATTATTTCCAGCCGCCCATCACCTCCTGTTCTCAAAAAATTCATCCTTTAGTGGAATTCTAGATTGGAAATACAATAAAATGGAAAAAATTAATTAAAATGAAAAATGTTAGTATTCTAGTATTTAGGTATCATTACAAGACGAAAAACTTATATTTTCCAGCTGCCCATCACCTCCTGTTCTCTTGGAATACATCCTTTAGTGGAATTACAAATTGGAAATACAATAAAATGGAAAAAATTAACTAAAATGGAAAATGTTAGTATTCTAGTGATTAGGTATCATTACTGGACGAAAAACTTATATTTTCCAGCTGCCCGTCACCTCCTGTTCTCTTGGAATACATCCTTTATGAGAATTCCATATTGGAACTACAATAAAATGGAAAAAATTTACTAAAATGAGAAATGTTAGTATTCTAGTATTTAGGTATCATTACAAGACGAAAAGCTTATATTTTCCAGCTGCCCGTCACCTCCTGTTCTCTTGGAATACATCCTTTAGTGGAATTCCAAATTGGAAATACAATAAAATGGAAAAAATTAACTAAAATAAAGAATGTTAGTATTCTAGTAATTAGGTATCATTACAGGACAAAAAACTTATTATTTCCAGCCGCCCATCACCTCCTGTTCTCCTGGAATTCATCCTTTATGAGAATTCCATATTGGAACTACAATAAAATGGAAAAAATTTACTAAAATGAAAAATGTTAGTATTCTAGTATTTAGGTATCATTACAAGACGAAAAACTTATTATTTCCAGCCGCCCGTCACTTCCTGTTCTCCTAAAATTCATCCTTTAGTGCAATTCTAGATTGGAAATACAATAAAATGGAAAAAATTAATTAAAATGAAAAATGTTAGTATTCTAGTAAATGGGTATCATTACAGGACGAAAAACTTATATTTTTCAGCTGCCCGTCACCTCCTGTTCTCTGGGAATACATCCTTTAGTGGAATTCCAAATTGGAAATACAATAAAATGGAAAAAATTAACTAAAATAAAGAATGTTAGTATTCTAGTAATTAGGTATCATTACAGGACAAAAAACTTATTATTTCCAGCCGCCCATCACCTCCTGTTCTCCTGGAATTCATCCTTTATGAGAATTCCATATTGGAACTACAATAAAATGGAAAAAATTTACTAAAATGAAAAATGTTAGTATTCTAGTATTTAGGTATCATTACAAGACGAAAAACTTATTATTTCCAGCCGCCCGTCACTTCCTGTTCTCCTAAAATTCATCCTTTAGTGCAATTCTAGATTGGAAATACAATAAAATGGAAAAAATTAATTAAAATGAAAAATGTTAGTATTCTAGTAAATGGGTATCATTACAGGACGAAAAACTTATATTTTTCAGCTGCCCGTCACCTCCTGTTCTCTTGGAATACATCCTTTAGTGGAATTCCAAATTGGAAATACAATAAAATGGAAAAAATTAATTAAAATGAAAAATGTTAGTATTCTATTATTTAGGTATCATTACAAGACGAAAAACTTATTATTTCCAGCCGCCCATCACCTCCTGTTCTCAAAAAATTCATCCTTTAGTGGAATTCTAGATTGGAAATACAATAAAATGGAAAAAATTAACTAAAATGGAAAATGTTAGTATTCTAGTGATTAGGTATCATTACTGGACGAAAAACTTATATTTTCCAGCCGCCCATCACCTCCTGTTCTCAAAAAATTCATCCTTTAGTGGAATTCCAAATTGGAAATACAATAAAATGGAAAAAATTAAATAAAATGAAAAATGTTAGTATTCTAGTAAATGGGTATCATTACAAGACGAAAAACTTATTATTTCCAGCCGCCCATCACCTCCTGTTCTCCTGGAATTCATCCTTTATGTGAATTCCATATTGGAACTACAATAAAATGGAAAAAATTTACTAAAATGAAAAATGTTAGTATTCTAGTATTTAGGTATCATTACAGGACAAAAAACTTATTATTTCCAGCCGCCCATCACCTCCTGTTCTCAAAAAATTCATCCTTTAGTGGAATTCTAGATTGGAAATACAATAAAATGGAAAAAATTAATTAAAATGAAAAATGTTAGTATTCTAGTATTTAGGTATCATTACAAGACGAAAAACTTATTATTTCCAGCCGCCCATCACCTCCTGCTCTCAAAAAATTCATCCTTTAGTGGAATTCTAGATTGGAAATACAATAAAATGGAAAAAATTAACTAAAATGGAAAATGTTAGTCTTCTAGTGATTAGGTATCATTACTGGACGAAAAACTTATTATTTCCAGCCGCCCATCACCTCCTGTTCTCAAAAAATTCATCCTTTAGTGGAATTCTAGATTGGAAATACAATAAAATGGAAAAAATTAATTAAAATGAAAAATGTTAGTATTCTAGTATTTAGGTATCATTACAAGACGAAAAACTTATATTTTCCAGCTGCCCGTCACCTCCTGTTCTCTTGGAATACATCCTTTAGTGGAATTACAAATTGGAAATACAATAAAATGGAAAAAATTAATTAAAATGAAAAATGTTAGTATTCTAGTATTTAGGTATCATTACAAGACGAAAAACTTATTATTTCCAGCCGCCCATCACCTCCTGTTCTCAAAAAATTCATCCTTTAGTGGAATTCTAGATTGGAAATACAATAAAATGGAAAAAATTAATTAAAATGAAAAATGTTAGTATTCTAGTATTTAGGTATCATTACAAGACGAAAAACTTATATTTTCCAGCTGCCCGTCACCTCCTGTTCTCTTGGAATACATCCTTTAGTGCAATTCAAAATTGGAAATACAATAAAATGGAAAAAATTAATTAAAATGAAAAATGTTAGTATTCTAGTATTTAGGTATCATTACAAGACGAAAAACTTATTATTTCCAGCCGCCCATCACCTCCTGTTCTCAAAAAATTCATCCTTTAGTGGAATTCTAGATTGGAAATACAATAAAATGGAAAAAATTAATTAAAATGAAAAATGTTAGTATTCTAGTAATTAGGTATCATTACAAGACAAAAAACTTATTATTTCCAGCCGCCCATCACCTCCTGTTCTCAAAAAATTCGTCCTTTAGTGGAATTCTAGATTGGAAATACAATAAAATGGAAAAAATTAACTAAAATGGAAAATGTTAGTATTCTAGTGATTAGGTATCATTACTGGACGAAAAACTTATATTTTCCAGCCGCCCATCACCTCCTGTTCTCAAAAAATTCATCCTTTAGTGGAATTCCAAATTGGAAATACAATAAAATGGAAAAAATTAATTAAAATGAAAAATGTTAGTATTCTAGTATTTAGGTATCATTACAAGACGAAAAACTTATTATTTCCAGCCGCCCATCACCTCCTGTTCTCAAAAAATTCATCCTTTAGTGGAATTCTAGATTGGAAATACAATAAAATGGAAAAAATTAACTAAAATGGAAAATGTTAGTATTCTAGTGATTAGGTATCATTACTGGACGAAAAACTTATATTTTCCAGCTGCCCGTCACCTCCTGTTCTCTTGGAATACATCCTTTATGAGAATTCCATATTGGAACTACAATAAAATGGAAAAAATTTACTAAAATGAGAAATGTTAGTATTCTAGTATTTAGGTATCATTACAAGACGAAAAGCTTATATTTTCCAGCTGCCCGTCACCTCCTGTTCTCTTGGAATACATCCTTTAGTGGAATTCCAAATTGGAAATACAATAAAATGGAAAAAATTAACTAAAATAAAGAATGTTAGTATTCTAGTAATTAGGTATCATTACAGGACAAAAAACTTATTATATCCAGCCGCCCATCACCTCCTGTTCTCCTGGAATTCATCCTTTATGAGAATTCCATATTGGAACTACAATAAAATGGAAAAAATTTACTAAAATGAAAAATGTTAGTATTCTAGTATTTAGGTATCATTACAAGACGAAAAACTTATTATTTCCAGCCGCCCGTCACCTCCTGTTCTCCTAAAATTCATCCTTTAGTGCAATTCTAGATTGGAAATACAATAAAATGGAAAAAATTAATTAAAATGAAAAATGTTAGTATTCTAGTAAATGGGTATCATTACAGGACGAAAAACTTATATTTTTCAGCTGCCCGTCACCTCCTGTTCTCTTGGAATACATCCTTTAGTGGAATTCCAAATTGGAAATACAATAAAATGGAAAAAATTAATTAAAATGAAAAATGTTAGTATTCTATTATTTAGGTATCATTACAAGACGAAAAACTTATTATTTCCAGCCGCCCATCACCTCCTGTTCTCAAAAAATTCATCCTTTAGTGGAATTCTAGATTGGAAATACAATAAAATGGAAAAAATTAACTAAAATGGAAAATGTTAGTATTCTAGTGATTAGGTATCATTACTGGACGAAAAACTTATATTTTCCAGCCGCCCATCACCTCCTGTTCTCAAAAAATTCATCCTTTAGTGGAATTCCAAATTGGAAATACAATAAAATGGAAAAAATTAATTAAAATGAAAAATGTTAGTATTCTAGTAAATGGGTATCATTACAAGACGAAAAACTTATTATTTCCAGCCGCCCATCACCTCCTGTTCTCCTGGAATTCATCCTTTATGTGAATTCCATATTGGAACTACAATAAAATGGAAAAAATTTACTAAAATGAAAAATGTTAGTATTCTAGTATTTAGGTATCATTACAGGACAAAAAACTTATTATTTCCAGCCGCCCATCACCTCCTGTTCTCAAAAAATTCATCCTTTAGTGGAATTCTAGATTGGAAATACAATAAAATGGAAAAAATTAATTAAAATGAAAAATGTTAGTATTCTAGTATTTAGGTATCATTACAAGACGAAAAACTTATTATTTCCAGCCGCCCATCACCTCCTGCTCTCAAAAAATTCATCCTTTAGTGGAATTCTAGATTGGAAATACAATAAAATGGAAAAAATTAACTAAAATGGAAAATGTTAGTCTTCTAGTGATTAGGTATCATTACTGGACGAAAAACTTATTATTTCCAGCCGCCCATCACCTCCTGTTCTCAAAAAATTCATCCTTTAGTGGAATTCTAGATTGGAAATACAATAAAATGGAAAAAATTAATTAAAATGAAAAATGTTAGTATTCTAGTATTTAGGTATCATTACAAGACGAAAAACTTATATTTTCCAGCTGCCCGTCACCTCCTGTTCTCTTGGAATACATCCTTTAGTGGAATTACAAATTGGAAATACAATAAAATGGAAAAAATTAATTAAAATGAAAAATGTTAGTATTCTAGTATTTAGGTATCATTACAAGACGAAAAACTTATTATTTCCAGCCGCCCATCACCTCCTGTTCTCAAAAAATTCATCCTTTAGTGGAATTCTAGATTGGAAATATAATAAAATGGAAAAAATTAATTAAAATGAAAAATGTTAGTATTCTAGTATTTAGGTATCATTACAAGACGAAAAACTTATATTTTCCAGCTGCCCGTCACCTCCTGTTCTCTTGGAATACATCCTTTAGTGCAATTCAAAATTGGAAATACAATAAAATGGAAAAAATTAACTAAAATGGAAAATGTTAGTATTCTAGTGATTAGGTATCATTACTGGACGAAAAACTTATATTTTCCAGCCGCCCATCACCTCCTGTTCTCAAAAAATTCATCCTTTAGTGGAATTCCAAATTGGAAATACAATAAAATGGAAAAAATTAATTAAAATGAAAAATGTTAGTATTCTAGTAAATGGGTATCATTACAAGACGAAAAACTTATTATTTCCAGCCGCCCATCACCTCCTGTTCTCCTGGAATTCATCCTTTATGAGAATTCCATATTGGAACTACAATAAAATGGAAAAAATTTACTAAAATGAAAAATGTTAGTATTCTAGTATTTAGGTATCATTACAAGACGAAAAACTTATATTTTCCAGCTGCCCGTCACCTCCTGTTCTCTTGGAATACATCCTTTAGTGCAATTCAAAATTGGAAATACAATAAAATGGAAAAAATTAATTAAAATGAAAAATGTTAGTATTCTAGTATTTAGGTATCATTACAAGACGAAAAACTTATTATTTCCAGCCGCCCATCACCTCCTGTTTTCAAAAAATTCATCCTTTAGTGGAATTCTAGATTGGAAATACAATAAAATGGAAAAAATTAATTAAAATGAAAAATGTTAGTATTCTAGTAATTAGGTATCATTACAGGACAAAAAACTTATTATTTCCAGCCGCCCATCACCTCCTGTTCTCAAAAAATTCATCCTTTAGTGGAATTCTAGATTGGAAATACAATAAAATGGAAAAAATTAATTAAAATAAAAAATGTTAGTATTCTAGTATTTAGGTATCATTACAAGACGAAAAACTTATTATTTCCAGCCGCCCATCACCTCCTGTTCTCAAAAAATTCATCCTTTAGTGCAATTCTAGATTGGAAATACAATAAAATGGAAAAAATTAACTAAAATGGAAAATGTTAGTATTCTAGTGATTAGGTATCATTACTGGACGAAAAACTTATATTTTCCAGCCGCCCATCACCTCCTGTTCTCAAAAAATTCATCCTTTAGTGGAATTCCAAATTTGAAATACAATAAAATGGAAAAAATTTACTAAAATGAGAAATGTTAGTCTTCTAGTATTTAGGTATCATTACAAGACGAAAAGCTTATATTTTCCAGCTGCCCGTCACCTCCTGTTCTCTTGGAATACATCCTTTAGTGGAATTCCAAATTGGAAATACAATAAAATGGAAAAAATTAACTAAAATGGAAAATGTTAGTCTTCTAGTGATTAGGTATCATTACTGGACGAAAAACTTATTATTTCCAGCCGCCCATCACCTCCTGTTCTCAAAAAATTCATCCTTTAGTGGAATTCTAGATTGGAAATACAATAAAATGGAAAAAATTAATTAAAATGAAAAATGTTAGTATTCTAGTATTTAGGTATCATTACAAGACGAAAAACTTATATTTTCCAGCTGCCCGTCACCTCCTGTTCTCTTGGAATACATCCTTTAGTGGAATTACAAATTGGAAATAGAATAAAATGGAAAAAATTAATTAAAATGGAAAATGTTAGTCTTCTAGTGATTAGGTATCATTACTGGACGAAAAACTTATTATTTCCAGCCGCCCATCACCTCCTGTTCTCAAAAAATTCATCCTTTAGTGGAATTCTAGATTGGAAATACAATAAAATGGAAAAAATTAATTAAAATGAAAAATGTTAGTATTCTAGTATTTAGGTATCATTACAAGACGAAAAACTTATATTTTCCAGCTGCCCGTCACCTCCTGTTCTCTTGGAATACATCCTTTAGTGGAATTACAAATTGGAAATACAATAAAATGGAAAAAATTAATTAAAATGAAAAATGTTAGTATTCTAGTATTTAGGTATCATTACAAGACGAAAAACTTATTATTTCCAGCCGCCCATCACCTCCTGTTCTCAAAAAATTCATCCTTTAGTGGAATTCTAGATTGGAAATATAATAAAATGGAAAAAATTAATTAAAATGAAAAATGTTAGTATTCTAGTATTTAGGTATCATTACAAGACGAAAAACTTATATTTTCCAGCTGCCCGTCACCTCCTGTTCTCTTGGAATACATCCTTTAGTGCAATTCAAAATTGGAAATACAATAAAATGGAAAAAATTAATTAAAATGAAAAATGTTAGTATTCTAGTATTTAGGTATCATTACAAGACGAAAAACTTATTATTTCCAGCCGCCCATCACCTCCTGTTCTCAAAAAATTCATCCTTTAGTGGAATTCTAGATTGGAAATACAATAAAATGGAAAAAATTAATTAAAATGAAAAATGTTAGTATTCTAGTAATTAGGTATCATTACAAGACAAAAAACTTATTATTTCCAGCCGCCCATCACCTCCTGTTCTCAAAAAATTCGTCCTTTAGTGGAATTCTAGATTGGAAATACAATAAAATGGAAAAAATTAACTAAAATGG
Organism: Ormia ochracea; assembly: GCA_963402855.1. NCBI lineage: Eukaryota > Metazoa > Arthropoda > Insecta > Diptera > Tachinidae > Ormia > Ormia ochracea. The sequence continues at coordinate 14,052 of CAUJRP010000015.1, forward strand.
AAAATGTTAGTATTCTAGTGATTAGGTATCATTACTGGACGAAAAACTTATATTTTCCAGCCGCCCATCACCTCCTGTTCTCAAAAAATTCATCCTTTAGTGGAATTCCAAATTGGAAATACAATAAAATGGAAAAAATTAATTAAAATGAAAAATGTTAGTATTCTAGTAAATGGGTATCATTACAAGACGAAAAACTTATTATTTCCAGCCGCCCATCACCTCCTGTTCTCCTGGAATTCATCCTTTATGAGAATTCCATATTGGAACTACAATAAAATGGAAAAAATTTACTAAAATGAAAAATGTTAGTATTCTAGTATTTAGGTATCATTACAAGACGAAAAACTTATATTTTCCAGCTGCCCGTCACCTCCTGTTCTCTTGGAATACATCCTTTAGTGCAATTCAAAATTGGAAATACAATAAAATGGAAAAAATTAATTAAAATGAAAAATGTTAGTATTCTAGTATTTAGGTATCATTACAAGACGAAAAACTTATTATTTCCAGCCGCCCATCACCTCCTGTTTTCAAAAAATTCATCCTTTAGTGGAATTCTAGATTGGAAATACAATAAAATGGAAAAAATTAATTAAAATGAAAAATGTTAGTATTCTAGTAATTAGGTATCATTACAGGACAAAAAAGTTATTATTTCCAGCCGCCCATCACCTCCTGTTCTCAAAAAATTCATCCTTTAGTGGAATTCTAGATTGGAAATACAATAAAATGGAAAAAATTATTTAAAATGAAAAATGTTAGTATTCTAGTAATTAGGTATCATTACAGGACAAAAAACTTATTATTTCCAGCCGCCCATCACCTCCTGTTCTCCTAAAATTCATCCTTTAGTGCAATTCTAGATTGGAAATACAATAAAATGGAAAAAATTAATTAAAATGAAAAATGTTAGTATTGTAGTATTTAGGTATCATTACAAGACGAAAAACTTATTATTTCCAGCCGCCCATTACCTCCTGTTCTCAAAAAATTCATCCTTTAGTGGAATTCTAGATTGGAAATACAATAAAATGGAAAAAATTAATTAAAATAAAAAATGTTAGTATTCTAGTATTTAGGTATCATTACAAGACGAAAAACTTATTATTTCCAGCCGCCCATCACCTCCTGTTCTCAAAAAATTCATCCTTTAGTGCAATTCTAGATTGGAAATACAATAAAATGGAAAAAATTAACTAAAATGGAAAATGTTAGTATTCTAGTGATTAGGTATCATTACTGGACGAAAAACTTATATTTTCCAGCCGCCCATCACCTCCTGTTCTCAAAAAATTCATCCTTTAGTGGAATTCCAAATTTGAAATACAATAAAATGGAAAAAATTAATTAAAATGAAAAATGTTAGTATTCTAGTAAATGGGTATCATTACAAGACGAAAAACTTATTATTTCCAGCCGCCCATCACCTCCTGTTCTCCTGGAATTCATCCTTTATGAGAATTCCATATTGGAACTACAATAAAATGGAAAAAATTTACTAAAATGAAAAATGTTAGTATTCTAGTATTTAGGTATCATTACAGGACAAAAAACTTATTATTTCCAGCCGCCCATCACCTCCTGTTCTCAAAAAATTCATCCTTTAGTGGAATTCTAGATTGGAAATACAATAAAATGGAAAAAATTAATTAAAATGAAAAATGTTAGTATTCTAGTATTTAGGTATCATTACAAGACGAAAAACTTATTATTTCCAGCCGCCCATCACCTCCTGTTCTCAAAAAATTCATCCTTTAGTGCAATTCTAGATTGTAAATACAATAAAATGGAAAAAATTAACTAAAATAGAAAATGTTAGTATTCTAGTGATTAGGTATCATTACTGGACGAAAAACTTATATTTTCCAGCTGCCCGTCACCTCCTGTTCTCTTGAAATACATCCTTTATGAGAATTCCATATTGGAACTACAATAAAATGGAAAAAATTTACTAAAATGAGAAATGTTAGTCTTCTAGTATTTAGGTATCATTACAAGACGAAAAGCTTATATTTTCCAGCTGCCCGTCACCTCCTGTTCTCTTGGAATACATCCTTTAGTGGAATTCCAAATTGGAAATACAATAAAATGGAAAAAATTAACTAAAATAAAGAATGTTAGTATTCTAGTATTTAGGTATCATTACAGGACGAAAAACTTATTATTTCCAGCCGCCCATCACCTCCTGTTCTCCTGGAATTCATCCTTTATGAGAATTCCATATTGGAACTACAATAAAATGGAAAAAATTTACTAAAATGAAAAATGTTAGTATTCTAGTATTTAGGTATCATTAGAAGACGAAAAACTTATATTTTCCAGCTGCCCGTCACCTCCTGTTCTCTTGGAATACATCCTTTAGTGGAATTCCAAATTGGAAATACAATAAAATGGAAAAAATTAATTAAAATGAAAAATGTTAGTATTCTAGTAATTAGGTATCATTACAGGACAAAAAACTTATTATTTCCAGCCGCCCATCACCTCCTGTTCTCCTGGAATTCATCCTTTATGAGAATTCCATATTGGAACTACAATAAAATGGAAAAAATTTACTAAAATGAAAAATGTTAGTATTCTAGTATTTAGGTATCATTACAAGACGAAAAACTTATATTTTCCAGCTGCCCGTCACCTCCTGTTCTCTTGGAATACATCCTTTAGTGCAATTCAAAATTGGAAATACAATAAAATGGAAAAAATTAATTAAAATGAAAAATGTTAGTATTCTAGTATTTAGGTATCATTACAAGACGAAAAACTTATTATTTCCAGCCGCCCATCACCTCCTGTTTTCAAAAAATTCATCCTTTAGTGGAATTCTAGATTGGAAATACAATAAAATGGAAAAAATTAATTAAAATGAAAAATGTTAGTATTCTAGTAATTAGGTATCATTACAGGACAAAAAACTTATTATTTCCAGCCGCCCATCACCTCCTGTTCTCAAAAAATTCATCCTTTAGTGGAATTCTAGATTGGAAATACAATAAAATGGAAAAAATTATTTAAAATGAAAAATGTTAGTATTCTAGTAATTAGGTATCATTACAGGACAAAAAACTTATTATTTCCAGCCGCCCATCACCTCCTGTTCTCCTAAAATTCATCCTTTAGTGCAATTCTAGATTGGAAATACAATAAAATGGAAAAAATTAATTAAAATGAAAAATGTTAGTACTGTAGTATTTAGGTATCATTACAAGACGAAAAACTTATTATTTCCAGCCGCCCATTACCTCCTGTTCTCAAAAAATTCATCCTTTAGTGGAATTCTAGATTGGAAATACAATAAAATGGAAAAAATTAATTAAAATAAAAAATGTTAGTATTCTAGTATTTAGGTATCATTACAAGACGAAAAACTTATTATTTCCAGCCGCCCATCACCTCCTGTTCTCAAAAAATTCATCCTTTAGTGCAATTCTAGATTGGAAATACAATAAAATGGAAAAAATTAACTAAAATGGAAAATGTTAGTATTCTAGTGATTAGGTATCATTACTGGACGAAAAACTTATATTTTCCAGCCGCCCATCACCTCCTGTTCTCAAAAAATTCATCCTTTAGTGGAATTCCAAATTTGAAATACAATAAAATGGAAAAAATTAATTAAAATGAAAAATGTTAGTATTCTAGTAAATGGGTATCATTACAAGACGAAAAACTTATTATTTCCAGCCGCCCATCACCTCCTGTTCTCCTGGAATTCATCCTTTATGAGAATTCCATATTGGAACTACAATAAAATGGAAAAAATTTACTAAAATGAAAAATGTTAGTATTCTAGTATTTAGGTATCATTACAGGACAAAAAACTTATTATTTCCAGCCGCCCATCACCTCCTGTTCTCAAAAAATTCATCCTTTAGTGGAATTCTAGATTGGAAATACAATAAAATGGAAAAAATTAATTAAAATGAAAAATGTTAGTATTCTAGTATTTAGGTATCATTACAAGACGAAAAACTTATTATTTCCAGCCGCCCATCACCTCCTGTTCTCAAAAAATTCATCCTTTAGTGCAATTCTAGATTGTAAATACAATAAAATGGAAAAAATTAACTAAAATAGAAAATGTTAGTATTCTAGTGATTAGGTATCATTACTGGACGAAAAACTTATATTTTCCAGCTGCCCGTCACCTCCTGTTCTCTTGAAATACATCCTTTATGAGAATTCCATATTGGAACTACAATAAAATGGAAAAAATTTACTAAAATGAGAAATGTTAGTCTTCTAGTATTTAGGTATCATTACAAGACGAAAAGCTTATATTTTCCAGCTGCCCGTCACCTCCTGTTCTCTTGGAATACATCCTTTAGTGGAATTCCAAATTGGAAATACAATAAAATGGAAAAAATTAACTAAAATAAAGAATGTTAGTATTCTAGTATTTAGGTATCATTACAGGACGAAAAACTTATTATTTCCAGCCGCCCATCACCTCCTGTTCTCCTGGAATTCATCCTTTATGAGAATTCCATATTGGAACTACAATAAAATGGAAAAAATTTACTAAAATGAAAAATGTTAGTATTCTATTATTTAGGTATCATTAGAAGACGAAAAACTTATATTTTCCAGCTGCCCGTCACCTCCTGTTCTCTTGGAATACATCCTTTAGTGGAATTCCAAATTGGAAATACAATAAAATGGAAAAAATTAATTAAAATGAAAAATGTTAGTATTCTAGTAATTAGGTATCATTACAGGACAAAAAACTTATTATTTCCAGCCGCCCATCACCTCCTGTTCTCCTGGAATTCATCCTTTATGAGAATTCCATATTGGAACTACAATAAAATGGAAAAAATTTACTAAAATGAAAAATGTTAGTATTCTAGTATTTAGGTATCATTACAAGACGAAAAACTTATATTTTCCAGCTGCCCGTCACCTCCTGTTCTCTTGGATTACATCCTTTAGTGGAATTCCAAATTGGAAATACAATAAAATGGAAAAAATTAATTAAAATGAAAAATGTTAGTATTCTAGTATTTAGGTATCATTACAAGACGAAAAACTTATTATTTCCAGCCGCCCGTCACCTCCTGTTCTCCTAAAATTCATCCTTTAGTGCAATTCTAGATTGGAAATACAATAAAATGGAAAAAATTAATTAAAATGAAAAATGTTAGTATTCTAGTATTTAGGTATCATTACAAGACGAAAAACTTATTATTTCCAGCCCCCCATCACCTCCTGTTCTCAAAAAATTCATCCTTTAGTGGAATTCTAGATTGGAAATACAATAAAATGGAAAAAATTAATTAAAATGAAAAATGTTAGTATTCTAGTATTTAGGTATCATTACAAGACGAAAAACTTATTATTTCCAGCCGCCCATCACATCCTGTTCTCTTGGAATACATCCTTTAGTGGAATTCCAAATTGGAAATACAATAAAATGGAAAAAATTAATTAAAATGAAAAATGTTAGTATTCTAGTATTTAGGTATCATTACAAGACGAAAAACTTATTATTTCCAGCCGCCCGTCACCTCCTGTTCTCCTAAAATTCATCCTTTAGTGCAATTCTAGATTGGAAATACAATAAAATGGAAAAAATTAATTAAAATGAAAAATGTTAGTATTCTAGTATTTAGGTATCATTACAAGACGAAAAACTTATTATTTCCAGCCGCCCATTACCTCCTGTTCTCAAAAAATTCATCCTTTAGTGGAATTCTAGATTGGAAATACAATAAAATGGAAAAAATTAACTAAAATGGAAAATGTTAGTATTCTAGTGATTAGGTATCATTACTGGACGAAAAACTTATTATTTCCAGCCGCCCATCACCTCCTGTTCTCAAAAAATTCATCCTTTAGTGGAATTCTAGATTGGAAATACAATAAAATGGAAAAAATTAATTAAAATGAAAAATGTTAGTATTCTAGTAATTAGGTATCATTACAAGACAAAAAACTTATTATTTCCAGCCGCCCATCACCTCCTGTTCTCAAAAAATTCGTCCTTTAGTGGAATTCTAGATTGGAAATACAATAAAATGGAAAAAATTAACTAAAATGGAAAATGTTAGTATTCTAGTGATTAGGTATCATTACTGGACGAAAAACTTATATTTTCCAGCCGCCCATCACCTCCTGTTCTCAAAAAATTCATCCTTTAGTGGAATTCCAAATTGGAAATACAATAAAATGGAAAAAATTAATTAAAATGAAAAATGTTAGTATTCTAGTAAATGGGTATCATTACAAGACGAAAAACTTATTATTTCCAGCCGCCCATCACCTCCTGTTCTCCTGGAATTCATCCTTTATGAGAATTCCATATTGGAACTACAATAAAATGGAAAAAATTTACTAAAATGAAAAATGTTAGTATTCTAGTATTTAGGTATCATTACAAGACGAAAAACTTATATTTTCCAGCTGCCCGTCACCTCCTGTTCTCTTGGAATACATCCTTTAGTGCAATTCAAAATTGGAAATACAATAAAATGGAAAAAATTAATTAAAATAAAAAATGTTAGTATTCTAGTATTTAGGTATCATTACAAGACGAAAAACTTATTATTTCCAGCCGCCCATCACCTCCTGTTCTCAAAAAATTCATCCTTTAGTGGAATTCTAGATTGGAAATATAATAAAATGGAAAAAATTAATTAAAATGAAAAATGTTAGTATTCTAGTATTTAGGTATCATTACAAGACGAAAAACTTATATTTTCCAGCTGCCCGTCACCTCCTGTTCTCTTGGAATACATCCTTTAGTGCAATTCAAAATTGGAAATACAATAAAATGGAAAAAATTAATTAAAATGAAAAATGTTAGTATTCTAGTATTTAGGTATCATTACAAGACGAAAAACTTATTATTTCCAGCCGCCCATCACCTCCTGTTCTCAAAAAATTCATCCTTTAGTGGAATTCTAGATTGGAAATACAATAAAATGGAAAAAATTAATTAAAATGAAAAATGTTAGTATTCTAGTAATTAGGTATCATTACAAGACAAAAAACTTATTATTTCCAGCCGCCCATCACCTCCTGTTCTCAAAAAATTCGTCCTTTAGTGGAATTCTAGATTGGAAATACAATAAAATGGAAAAAATTAACTAAAATGGAAAATGTTAGTATTCTAGTGATTAGGTATCATTACTGGACGAAAAACTTATATTTTCCAGCCGCCCATCACCTCCTGTTCTCAAAAAATTCATCCTTTAGTGGAATTCCAAATTGGAAATACAATAAAATGGAAAAAATTAATTAAAATGAAAAATGTTAGTATTCTAGTAAATGGGTATCATTACAAGACGAAAAACTTATTATTTCCAGCCGCCCATCACCTCCTGTTCTCCTGGAATTCATCCTTTATGAGAATTCCATATTGGAACTACAATAAAATGGAAAAAATTTACTAAAATGAAAAATGTTAGTATTCTAGTATTTAGGTATCATTACAAGACGAAAAACTTATATTTTCCAGCTGCCCGTCACCTCCTGTTCTCTTGGAATACATCCTTTAGTGCAATTCAAAATTGGAAATACAATAAAATGGAAAAAATTAATTAAAATGAAAAATGTTAGTATTCTAGTATTTAGGTATCATTACAAGACGAAAAACTTATTATTTCCAGCCGCCCATCACCTCCTGTTTTCAAAAAATTCATCCTTTAGTGGAATTCTAGATTGGAAATACAATAAAATGGAAAAAATTAATTAAAATGAAAAATGTTAGTATTCTAGTAATTAGGTATCATTACAGGACAAAAAACTTATTATTTCCAGCCGCCCATCACCTCCTGTTCTCAAAAAATTCATCCTTTAGTGGAATTCTAGATTGGAAATACAATAAAATGGAAAAAATTATTTAAAATGAAAAATGTTAGTATTCTAGTAATTAGGTATCATTACAGGACAAAAAACTTATTATTTCCAGCGCCCATCACCTCCTGTTCTCCTAAAATTCATCCTTTAGTGCAATTCTAGATTGGAAATACAATAAAATGGAAAAAATTAATTAAAATGAAAAATGTTAGTATTGTAGTATTTAGGTATCATTACAAGACGAAAAACTTATTATTTCCAGCCGCCCATTACCTCCTGTTCTCAAAAAATTCATCCTTTAGTGGAATTCTAGATTGGAAATACAATAAAATGGAAAAAATTAATTAAAATAAAAAATGTTAGTATTCTAGTATTTAGGTATCATTACAAGACGAAAAACTTATTATTTCCAGCCGCCCATCACCTCCTGTTCTCAAAAAATTCATCCTTTAGTGCAATTCTAGATTGGAAATACAATAAAATGGAAAAAATTAACTAAAATGGAAAATGTTAGTATTCTAGTGATTAGGTATCATTACTGGACGAAAAACTTATATTTTCCAGCCGCCCATCACCTCCTGTTCTCAAAAAATTCATCCTTTAGTGGAATTCCAAATTTGAAATACAATAAAATGGAAAAAATTAATTAAAATGAAAAATGTTAGTATTCTAGTAAATGGGTATCATTACAAGACGAAAAACTTATTATTTCCAGCCGCCCATCACCTCCTGTTCTCCTGGAATTCATCCTTTATGAGAATTCCATATTGGAACTACAATAAAATGGAAAAAATTTACTAAAATGAAAAATGTTAGTATTCTAGTATTTAGGTATCATTACAGGACAAAAAACTTATTATTTCCAGCCGCCCATCACCTCCTGTTCTCAAAAAATTCATCCTTTAGTGGAATTCTAGATTGGAAATACAATAAAATGGAAAAAATTAATTAAAATGAAAAATGTTAGTATTCTAGTATTTAGGTATCATTACAAGACGAAAAACTTATTATTTCCAGCCGCCCATCACCTCCTGTTCTCAAAAAATTCATCCTTTAGTGCAATTCTAGATTGTAAATACAATAAAATGGAAAAAATTAACTAAAATAGAAAATGTTAGTATTCTAGTGATTAGGTATCATTACTGGACGAAAAACTTATATTTTCCAGCTGCCCGTCACCTCCTGTTCTCTTGAAATACATCCTTTATGAGAATTCCATATTGGAACTACAATAAAATGGAAAAAATTTACTAAAATGAGAAATGTTAGTCTTCTAGTATTTAGGTATCATTACAAGACGAAAAGCTTATATTTTCCAGCTGCCCGTCACCTCCTGTTCTCTTGGAATACATCCTTTAGTGGAATTCCAAATTGGAAATACAATAAAATGGAAAAAATTAACTAAAATAAAGAATGTTAGTATTCTAGTATTTAGGTATCATTACAGGACGAAAAACTTATTATTTCCAGCCGCCCATCACCTCCTGTTCTCCTGGAATTCATCCTTTATGAGAATTCCATATTGGAACTACAATAAAATGGAAAAAATTTACTAAAATGAAAAATGTTAGTATTCTAGTATTTAGGTATCATTAGAAGACGAAAAACTTATATTTTCCAGCTGCCCGTCACCTCCTGTTCTCTTGGAATACATCCTTTAGTGGAATTCCAAATTGGAAATACAATAAAATGGAAAAAATTAATTAAAATGAAAAATGTTAGTATTCTAGTAATTAGGTATCATTACAGGACAAAAAACTTATTATTTCCAGCCGCCCATCACCTCCTGTTCTCCTGGAATTCATCCTTTATGAGAATTCCATATTGGAACTACAATAAAATGGAAAAAATTTACTAAAATGAAAAATGTTAGTATTCTAGTATTTAGGTATCATTACAAGACGAAAAACTTATATTTTCCAGCTGCCCGTCACCTCCTGTTCTCTTGGAATACATCCTTTAGTGCAATTCAAAATTGGAAATACAATAAAATGGAAAAAATTAATTAAAATGAAAAATGTTAGTATTCTAGTATTTAGGTATCATTACAAGACGAAAAACTTATTATTTCCAGCCGCCCATCACCTCCTGTTTTCAAAAAATTCATCCTTTAGTGGAATTCTAGATTGGAAATACAATAAAATGGAAAAAATTAATTAAAATGAAAAATGTTAGTATTCTAGTAATTAGGTATCATTACAGGACAAAAAACTTATTATTTCCAGCCGCCCATCACCTCCTGTTCTCAAAAAATTCATCCTTTAGTGGAATTCTAGATTGGAAATACAATAAAATGGAAAAAATTATTTAAAATGAAAAATGTTAGTATTCTAGTAATTAGGTATCATTACAGGACAAAAAACTTATTATTTCCAGCCGCCCATCACCTCCTGTTCTCCTAAAATTCATCCTTTAGTGCAATTCTAGATTGGAAATACAATAAAATGGAAAAAATTAATTAAAATGAAAAATGTTAGTATTGTAGTATTTAGGTATCATTACAAGACGAAAAACTTATTATTTCCAGCCGCCCATTACCTCCTGTTCTCAAAAAATTCATCCTTTAGTGGAATTCTAGATTGGAAATACAATAAAATGGAAAAAATTAATTAAAATAAAAAATGTTAGTATTCTAGTATTTAGGTATCATTACAAGACGAAAAACTTATTATTTCCAGCCGCCCATCACCTCCTGTTCTCAAAAAATTCATCCTTTAGTGCAATTCTAGATTGGAAATACAATAAAATGGAAAAAATTAACTAAAATGGAAAATGTTAGTATTCTAGTGATTAGGTATCATTACTGGACGAAAAACTTATATTTTCCAGCCGCCCATCACCTCCTGTTCCCAAAAAATTCATCCTTTAGTGGAATTCCAAATTTGAAATACAATAAAATGGAAAAAATTAATTAAAATGAAAAATGTTAGTATTCTAGTAAATGGGTATCATTACAAGACGAAAAACTTATTATTTCCAGCCGCCCATCACCTCCTGTTCTCCTGGAATTCATCCTTTATGAGAATTCCATATTGGAACTACAATAAAATTAAAAAAAATTTACTAAAATGAAAAATGTTAGTATTCTAGTATTTAGGTATCATTACAGGACAAAAAACTTATTATTTCCAGCCGCCCATCACCTCCTGTTCTCAAAAAATTCATCCTTTAGTGGAATTCTAGATTGTAAATACAATAAAATGGAAAAAATTAATTAAAATGAAAAATGTTAGTATTCTAGTATTTAGGTATCATTACAAGACGAAAAACTTATTATTTCCAGCCGCCCATCACCTCCTGTTCTCAAAAAATTCATCCTTTAGTGCAATTCTAGATTGTAAATACAATAAAATGGAAAAAATTAACTAAAATAGAAAATGTTAGTATTCTAGTGATTAGGTATCATTACTGGACGAAAAACTTATATTTTCCAGCTGCCCGCCACCTCCTGTTCTCTTGAAATACATCCTTTATGAGAATTCCATATTGGAACTACAATAAAATGGAAAAAATTTACTAAAATGAGAAATGTTAGTCTTCTAGTATTTAGGTATCATTACAAGACGAAAAGCTTATATTTTCCAGCTGCCCGTCACCTCCTGTTCTCTTGGAATACATCCTTTAGTGGAATTCCAAATTGGAAATACAATAAAATGGAAAAAATTAACTAAAATAAAGAATGTTAGTATTCTAGTATTTAGGTATCATTACAGGACGAAAAACTTATTATTTCCAGCCGCCCATCACCTCCTGTTCTCCTGGAATTCATCCTTTATGAGAATTCCATATTGGAACTACAATAAAATGGAAAAAATTTACTAAAATGAAAAATGTTAGTATTCTATTATTTAGGTATCATTAGAAGACGAAAAACTTATATTTTCCAGCTGCCCGTCACCTCCTGTTCTCTTGGAATACATCCTTTAGTGGAATTCCAAATTGGAAATACAATAAAATGGAAAAAATTAATTAAAATGAAAAATGTTAGTATTCTAGTAATTAGGTATCATTACAGGACAAAAAACTTATTATTTCCAGCCGCCCATCACCTCCTGTTCTCCTGGAATTCATCCTTTATGAGAATTCCATATTGGAACTACAATAAAATGGAAAAAATTTACTAAAATGAAAAATGTTAGTATTCTAGTATTTAGGTATCATTACAAGACGAAAAACTTATATTTTCCAGCTGCCCGTCACCTCCTGTTCTCTTGGATTACATCCTTTAGTGGAATTCCAAATTGGAAATACAATAAAATGGAAAAAATTAATTAAAATGAAAAATGTTAGTATTCTAGTATTTAGGTATCATTACAAGACGAAAAACTTATTATTTCCAGCCGCCCGTCACCTCCTGTTCTCCTAAAATTCATCCTTTAGTGCAATTCTAGATTGGAAATACAATAAAATGGAAAAAATTAATTAAAATGAAAAATGTTAGTATTCTAGTATTTAGGTATCATTACAAGACGAAAAACTTATTATTTCCAGCCGCCCATCACCTCCTGTTCTCAAAAAATTCATCCTTTAGTGGAATTCTAGATTGGAAATACAATAAAATGGAAAAAATTAATTAAAATGAAAAATGTTAGTATTCTAGTATTTAGGTATCATTACAAGACGAAAAACTTATTATTTCCAGCCGCCCATCACATCCTGTTCTCTTGGAATACATCCTTTAGTGGAATTCCAAATTGGAAATACAATAAAATGGAAAAAATTAATTAAAATGAAAAATGTTAGTATTCTAGTATTTAGGTATCATTACAAGACGAAAAACTTATTATTTCCAGCCGCCCGTCACCTCCTGTTCTCCTAAAATTCATCCTTTAGTGCAATTCTAGATTGGAAATACAATAAAATGGAAAAAATTAATTAAAATGAAAAATGTTAGTATTCTAGTATTTAGGTATCATTACAAGACGAAAAACTTATTATTTCCAGCCGCCCATTACCTCCTGTTCTCAAAAAATTCATCCTTTAGTGGAATTCTAGATTGGAAATACAATAAAATGGAAAAAATTAACTAAAATGGAAAATGTTAGTATTCTAGTGATTAGGTATCATTACTGGACGAAAAACTTATATTTTCCAGCCGCCCATCAACTCCTGTTCTCAAAAAATTCATCCTTTAGTGGAATTCCAAATTGGAAATACAATAAAATGGAAAAATTAATTAAAATGAAAAATGTTAGTATTCTAGTATTTAGGTATCATTGCAAGACGAAAAACTTATTATTTCCAGCCGCCCATCACCTCCTGTTCTCAAAAAATTCATCCTTTAGTGCAATTCTAGATTGGAAATACAATAAAATGGAAAAAATTAACTAAAATGGAAAATGTTAGTATTCTAGTGATTAGGTATCATTACTGGACGAAAAACTTATATTTTCCAGCCGCCCATCACCTCCTGTTCCCAAAAAATTCATCCTTTAGTGGAATTCCAAATTTGAAATACAATAAAATGGAAAAAATTAATTAAAATGAAAAATGTTAGTATTCTAGTAAATGGGTATCATTACAAGACGAAAAACTTATTATTTCCAGCCGCCCATCACCTCCTGTTCTCCTGGAATTCATCCTTTATGAGAATTCCATATTGGAACTACAATAAAATTAAAAAAAATTTACTAAAATGAAAAATGTTAGTATTCTAGTATTTAGGTATCATTACAGGACAAAAAACTTATTATTTCCAGCCGCCCATCACCTCCTGTTCTCAAAAAATTCATCCTTTAGTGGAATTCTAGATTGGAAATACAATAAAATGGAAAAAATTAATTAAAATGAAAAATGTTAGTATTCTAGTATTTAGGTATCATTACAAGACGAAAAACTTATTATTTCCAGCCGCCCATCACCTCCTGTTCTCAAAAAATTCATCCTTTAGTGCAATTCTAGATTGTAAATACAATAAAATGGAAAAAATTAACTAAAATAGAAAATGTTAGTATTCTAGTGATTAGGTATCATTACTGGACGAAAAACTTATATTTTCCAGCTGCCCGCCACCTCCTGTTCTCTTGAAATACATCCTTTATGAGAATTCCATATTGGAACTACAATAAAATGGAAAAAATTTACTAAAATGAGAAATGTTAGTCTTCTAGTATTTAGGTATCATTACAAGACGAAAAGCTTATATTTTCCAGCTGCCCGTCACCTCCTGTTCTCTTGGAATACATCCTTTAGTGGAATTCCAAATTGGAAATACAATAAAATGGAAAAAATTAACTAAAATAAAGAATGTTAGTATTCTAGTATTTAGGTATCATTACAGGACGAAAAACTTATTATTTCCAGCCGCCCATCACCTCCTGTTCTCCTGGAATTCATCCTTTATGAGAATTCCATATTGGAACTACAATAAAATGGAAAAAATTTACTAAAATGAAAAATGTTAGTATTCTATTATTTAGGTATCATTAGAAGACGAAAAACTTATATTTTCCAGCTGCCCGTCACCTCCTGTTCTCTTGGAATACATCCTTTAGTGGAATTCCAAATTGGAAATACAATAAAATGGAAAAAATTAATTAAAATGAAAAATGTTAGTATTCTAGTAATTAGGTATCATTACAGGACAAAAAACTTATTATTTCCAGCCGCCCATCACCTCCTGTTCTCCTGGAATTCATCCTTTATGAGAATTCCATATTGGAACTACAATAAAATGGAAAAAATTTACTAAAATGAAAAATGTTAGTATTCTAGTATTTAGGTATCATTACAAGACGAAAAACTTATATTTTCCAGCTGCCCGTCACCTCCTGTTCTCTTGGATTACATCCTTTAGTGGAATTCCAAATTGGAAATACAATAAAATGGAAAAAATTAATTAAAATGAAAAATGTTAGTATTCTAGTATTTAGGTATCATTACAAGACGAAAAACTTATTATTTCCAGCCGCCCGTCACCTCCTGTTCTCCTAAAATTCATCCTTTAGTGCAATTCTAGATTGGAAATACAATAAAATGGAAAAAATTAATTAAAATGAAAAATGTTAGTATTCTAGTATTTAGGTATCATTACAAGACGAAAAACTTATTATTTCCAGCCGCCCATCACCTCCTGTTCTCAAAAAATTCATCCTTTAGTGGAATTCTAGATTGGAAATACAATAAAATGGAAAAAATTAATTAAAATGAAAAATGTTAGTATTCTAGTATTTAGGTATCATTACAAGACGAAAAACTTATTATTTCCAGCCGCCCATCACATCCTGTTCTCTTGGAATACATCCTTTAGTGGAATTCCAAATTGGAAATACAATAAAATGGAAAAAATTAATTAAAATGAAAAATGTTAGTATTCTAGTATTTAGGTATCATTACAAGACGAAAAACTTATTATTTCCAGCCGCCCGTCACCTCCTGTTCTCCTAAAATTCATCCTTTAGTGCAATTCTAGATTGGAAATACAATAAAATGGAAAAAATTAATTAAAATGAAAAATGTTAGTATTCTAGTATTTAGGTATCATTACAAGACGAAAAACTTATTATTTCCAGCCGCCCATTACCTCCTGTTCTCAAAAAATTCATCCTTTAGTGGAATTCTAGATTGGAAATACAATAAAATGGAAAAAATTAACTAAAATGGAAAATGTTAGTATTCTAGTGATTAGGTATCATTACTGGACGAAAAACTTATATTTTCCAGCCGCCCATCAACTCCTGTTCTCAAAAAATTCATCCTTTAGTGGAATTCCAAATTGGAAATACAATAAAATGGAAAAATTAATTAAAATGAAAAATGTTAGTATTCTAGTATTTAGGTATCATTGCAAGACGAAAAACTTATTATTTCCAGCCGCCCATCACCTCCTGTTCTCAAAAAATTCATCCTTTAAAGCAATTCTAGATTGGAAATACAATAAAATGGAAAAAATTAACTAAAATGGAAAATGTTAGTATTCTAGTGATTAGGTATCATTACTGGACGAAAAACTTATTATTTCCACCCGCCCGTCACCTCCTGTTTTCCTGGAATTCATCCTTTAAAGCAATTCTAGATTGGAAATACAATAAAATGGAAAAAATTAACTAAAATGGAAAATGTTAGTATTCTAGTGATTAGGTATCATTACTGGACGAAAAACTTATTATTTCCAGCCGCCCATCACCTCCTGTTCTCCTGGAATTCATCCTTTATGAGAATTCCATATTGGAACTACAATAAAATGGAAAAAATTAACTAAAATGAAAAATGTTAGTATTCTAGTATTTAGGTATCATTACAAGACGAAAAACTTATTATTTCCAGCCGCCCATTACCTCCTGTTCTCAAAAAATTCATCCTTTAGTGGAATTCTAGATTGGAAATACAATAAAATGGAAAAAATTAACTAAAATGGAAAATGTTAGTATTCTAGTGATTAGGTATCATTACTGGACGAAAAACTTATATTTTCCAGCCGCCCATCAACTCCTGTTCTCAAAAAATTCATCCTTTAGTGGAATTCCAAATTGGAAATACAATAAAATGGAAAAATTAATTAAAATGAAAAATGTTAGTATTCTAGTATTTAGGTATCATTACAAGACGAAAAACTTATTATTTCCAGCCGCCCATTACCTCCTGTTCTCAAAAAATTCATCCTTTAGTGGAATTCTAGATTGGAAATACAATAAAATGGAAAAAATTAATTAAAATGAAAAATGTTAGTATTCTAGTATTTAGGTATCATTACAAGACGAAAAACTTATTATTTCCAGCCGCCCATCACATCCTGTTCTCTTGGAATACATCCTTTAGTGGAATTCCAAATTGGAAATACAATAAAATGGAAAAAATTAATTAAAATGAAAAATGTTAGTATTCTAGTATTTAGGTATCATTACAAGACGAAAAACTTATTATTTCCAGCCGCCCGTCACCTCCTGTTCTCCTAAAATTCATCCTTTAGTGCAATTCTAGATTGGAAATACAATAAAATGGAAAAAATTAATTAAAATGAAAAATGTTAGTATTCTAGTATTTAGGTATCATTACAAGACGAAAAACTTATTATTTCCAGCCGCCCATTACCTCCTGTTCTCAAAAAATTCATCCTTTAGTGGAATTCTAGATTGGAAATACAATAAAATGGAAAAAATTAACTAAAATGGAAAATGTTAGTATTCTAGTGATTAGGTATCATTACTGGACGAAAAACTTATATTTTCCAGCCGCCCATCAACTCCTGTTCTCAAAAAATTCATCCTTTAGTGGAATTCCAAATTGGAAATACAATAAAATGGAAAAATTAATTAAAATGAAAAATGTTAGTATTCTAGTATTTAGGTATCATTACAAGACGAAAAACTTATTATTTCCAGCCGCCCATCACCTCCTGTTCTCAAAAAATTCATCCTTTAAAGCAATTCTAGATTGGAAATACAATAAAATGGAAAAAATTAACTAAAATGGAAAATGTTAGTATTCTAGTGATTAGGTATCATTACTGGACGAAAAACTTATTATTTCCAGCCGCCCGTCACCTCCTGTTCTCCTGGAATTCATCCTTTAAAGCAATTCTAGATTGGAAATACAATAAAATGGAAAAAATTAACTAAAATGGAAAATGTTAGTATTCTAGTGATTAGGTATCATTACTGGACGAAAAACTTATTATTTCCAGCCGCCCATCACCTCCTGTTCTCCTGGAATTCATCCTTTATGAGAATTCCATATTGGAACTACAATAAAATGGAAAAAATTAACTAAAATGAAAAATGTTAGTATTCTAGTATTTAGGTATCATTACAGGACAAAAAACTTATTATTTCCAGCCGCCCATCACCTCCTGTTCTCAAAAAATTCATCCTTTAGTGGAATTCTAGATTGGAAATACAATAAAATGGAAAAAATTAATTAAAATGAAAAATGTTAGTATTCTAGTATTTAGGTATCATTACAAGACGAAAAACTTATTATTTCCAGCCGCCCATCACCTCCTGTTCTCAAAAAATTCATCCTTTAAAGCAATTCTAGATTGGAAATACAATAAAATGGAAAAAATTAACTAAAATGGAAAATGTTAGTATTCTAGTGATTAGGTATCATTACTGGACGAAAAACTTATTATTTCCAGCCGCCCGTCACCTCCTGTTCTCCTAAAATTCATCCTTTAGTGCAATTCTAGATTGGAAATACAATAAAATGGAAAAAATTAACTAAAATGGAAAATGTTAGTATTCTAGTGATTAGGTATCATTACTGGACGAAAAACTTATTATTTCCAGCCGCCCATCACCTCCTGTTTTAAAAAAATTCATCCTTTAGTGGAATTCTAGATTGGAAATACAATAAAATGGAAAAAATTAATTAAAATGAAAAATGTTAGTATTCTAGTATTTAGGTATCATTACAAGACGAAAAACTTATTATTTCCAGCCGCCCATCACCTCCTGTTCTCAAAAAATTCATCCTTTAGTGGAATTCTAGATTGGAAAAACAATAAAATGGAAAAAATTAACTAAAATGGAAAATGTTAGTATTCTAGTGATTAGGTATCATTACAGGACAAAAAACTTATTATTTCCAGCCGCCCATCACCTCCTGTTCTCCTGGAATTCATCCTTTATGAGAATTCCATATTGGAAATACAATAAAATGGAAAAAATTAATTAAAATGAAAAATGTTAGTATTCTAGTATTTAGGTATCATTACAAGACGAAAAACTTATTATTTCCAGCCGCCCATCACCTCCTGTTCTCAAAAAATTCATCCTTTAGTGGAATTCTAGATTGGAAATACAATAAAATGGAAAAAATTAATTAAAATGAAAAATGTTAGTGTTCTAGTAATTAGGTATCATTACAGGACAAAAAACTTATTATTTCCAGCCGCCCATCACCTCCTGTTCTCCTGGAATTCATCCTTTATGAGAATTCCATATTGGAAATACAATAAAATGGAAAAAATTAATTAAAATGAAAAATGTTAGTATTCTAGTATTTAGGTATCATTACAAGACGAAAAACTTATTATTTCCAGCCGCCCATCACCTCCTGTTCTCCTGGAATTCATCCTTTATGAGAATTCCATATTGGAACTACAATAAAATGGAAAAAATTTACTAAAATGAAAAATGTTAGTATTCTAGTATTTAGGTATCATTACAGGACAAAAAACTTATTATTTCCAGCCGCCCATCACCTCCTGTTCTCCTGGAATTCATCCTTTATGAGAATTCCATATTGGAAATACAATAAAATGGAAAAAATTAATTAAAATGAAAAATGTTAGTATTCTAGTATTTAGGTATCATTACAAGACGAAAAACTTATTATTTCCAGCCGCCCATCACCTCCTGTTCTCAAAAAATTCATCCTTTAGTGGAATTCTAGATTGGAAATACAATAAAATGGAAAAAATTAATTAAAATGAAAAATGTTAGTATTCTAGTATTTAGGTATCATTACAAGACGAAAAACTTATTATTTCCAGCCGCCCATCACCTCCTGTTTTAAAAAAATTCATCCTTTAGTGGAATTCTAGATTGGAAATACAATAAAATGGAAAAAATTAATTAAAATGAAAAATGTTAGTATTCTAGTATTTAGGTATCATTACAAGACGAAAAACTTATTATTTCCAGCCGCCCATCACCTCCTGTTCTCAAAAAATTCATCCTTTAGTGGAATTCTAGATTGGAAATACAATAAAATGGAAAAAATTAATTAAAATGAAAAATGTTAGTATTCTAGTATTTAGGTATCATTACAAGATGAAAAACTTATTATTTCCAGCCGCCCATCACCTCCTGTTCTCACAAAATTCATCCTTTAGTGGAATTCTAGATTGGAAATACAATAAAATGGAAAAAATTAATTAAAATGAAAAATGTTAGTATTCTAGTATTTAGGTATCATTACAAGGCGAAAAACTTATTATTTCCAGCCGCCCATCACCTCCTGTTCTCCTGGAATTCATCCTTTATGAGAATTCCATAATGGAAATACAATAAAATGGAAAAAATTAATTAAAATGAAAAATGTTAGTATTCTAGTATTTAGGTATGATTACAAGACGAAAAACTTATTATTTCCAGCCGCCCATCACCTCCTGTTCTCAAAAAATTCATCCTTTAGTGGAATTCTAGATTGGAAATACAATAAAATGGAAAAAATTAACTAAAATGGAAAATGTTAGTATTCTAGTGATTAGGTATCATTACTGGACGAAAAACTTATATTTTCCAGCTGCCCGTCACCTCCTGTTCTCTTGGAATACATCCTTTATTGGAATTCCAAATTGGAAATACAATAAAATGGAAAAAATTAATTAAAATGAAAAATGTTAGTATTCTAGTAATTAGGTATCATTACAGGACAAAAAACTTATTATTTCCAGCCGCCCATCACCTCCTGTTCTCCTGGAATTCATCCTTTATGAGAATTCCATATTGGAACTACAATAAAATGGAAAAAATTTACTAAAATGAAAAATGTTAGTATTCTAGTATTTAGGTATCATTACAAGACGAAAAACTTATTATTTCCAGCCGCCCATCACCTCCTGTTCTCAAAAAATTCATCCTTTAAAGCAATTCTAGATTGGAAATACAATAAAATGGAAAAAATTAACTAAAATGGAAAATGTTAGTATTCTAGTGATTAGGTATCATTACTGGACGAAAAACTTATTATTTCCAGCCGCCCGTCACCTCCTGTTCTCCTAAAATTCATCCTTTAGTGCAATTCTAGATTGGAAATACAATAAAATGGAAAAAATTAACTAAAATGGAAAATGTTAGTATTCTAGTGATTAGGTATCATTACTGGACGAAAAACTTATTATTTCCAGCCGCCCATCACCTCCTGTTTTAAAAAAATTCATCCTTTAGTGGAATTCTAGATTGGAAATACAATAAAATGGAAAAAATTAATTAAAATGAAAAATGTTAGTATTCTAGTATTTAGGTATCATTACAAGACGAAAAACTTATTATTTCCAGCCGCCCATCACCTCCTGTTCTCAAAAAATTCATCCTTTAGTGGAATTCTAGATTGGAAAAACAATAAAATGGAAAAAATTAACTAAAATGGAAAATGTTAGTATTCTAGTGATTAGGTATCATTACAGGACAAAAAACTTATTATTTCCAGCCGCCCATCACCTCCTGTTCTCCTGGAATTCATCCTTTATGAGAATTCCATATTGGAAATACAATAAAATGGAAAAAATTAATTAAAATGAAAAATGTTAGTATTCTAGTATTTAGGTATCATTACAAGACGAAAAACTTATTATTTCCAGCCGCCCATCACCTCCTGTTCTCAAAAAATTCATCCTTTAGTGGAATTCTAGATTGGAAATACAATAAAATGGAAAAAATTAATTAAAATGAAAAATGTTAGTGTTCTAGTAATTAGGTATCATTACAGGACAAAAAACTTATTATTTCCAGCCGCCCATCACCTCCTGTTCTCCTGGAATTCATCCTTTATGAGAATTCCATATTGGAAATACAATAAAATGGAAAAAATTAATTAAAATGAAAAATGTTAGTATTCTAGTATTTAGGTATCATTACAAGACGAAAAACTTATTATTTCCAGCCGCCCATCACCTCCTGTTCTCCTGGAATTCATCCTTTATGAGAATTCCATATTGGAACTACAATAAAATGGAAAAAATTTACTAAAATGAAAAATGTTAGTATTCTAGTATTTAGGTATCATTACAGGACAAAAAACTTATTATTTCCAGCCGCCCATCACCTCCTGTTCTCCTGGAATTCATCCTTTATGAGAATTCCATATTGGAAATACAATAAAATGGAAAAAATTAATTAAAATGAAAAATGTTAGTATTCTAGTATTTAGGTATCATTACAAGACGAAAAACTTATTATTTCCAGCCGCCCATCACCTCCTGTTCTCAAAAAATTCATCCTTTAGTGGAATTCTAGATTGGAAATACAATAAAATGGAAAAAATTAATTAAAATGAAAAATGTTAGTATTCTAGTATTTAGGTATCATTACAAGACGAAAAACTTATTATTTCCAGCCGCCCATCACCTCCTGTTTTAAAAAAATTCATCCTTTAGTGGAATTCTAGATTGGAAATACAATAAAATGGAAAAAATTAATTAAAATGAAAAATGTTAGTATTCTAGTATTTAGGTATCATTACAAGACGAAAAACTTATTATTTCCAGCCGCCCATCACCTCCTGTTCTCAAAAAATTCATCCTTTAGTGGAATTCTAGATTGGAAATACAATAAAATGGAAAAAATTAATTAAAATGAAAAATGTTAGTATTCTAGTATTTAGGTATCATTACAAGATGAAAAACTTATTATTTCCAGCCGCCCATCACCTCCTGTTCTCACAAAATTCATCCTTTAGTGGAATTCTAGATTGGAAATACAATAAAATGGAAAAAATTAATTAAAATGAAAAATGTTAGTATTCTAGTATTTAGGTATCATTACAAGGCGAAAAACTTATTATTTCCAGCCGCCCATCACCTCCTGTTCTCCTGGAATTCATCCTTTATGAGAATTCCATAATGGAAATACAATAAAATGGAAAAAATTAATTAAAATGAAAAATGTTAGTATTCTAGTATTTAGGTATGATTACAAGACGAAAAACTTATTATTTCCAGCCGCCCATCACCTCCTGTTCTCAAAAAATTCATCCTTTAGTGGAATTCTAGATTGGAAATACAATAAAATGGAAAAAATTAACTAAAATGGAAAATGTTAGTATTCTAGTGATTAGGTATCATTACTGGACGAAAAACTTATATTTTCCAGCTGCCCGTCACCTCCTGTTCTCTTGGAATACATCCTTTATTGGAATTCCAAATTGGAAATACAATAAAATGGAAAAAATTAATTAAAATGAAAAATGTTAGTATTCTAGTAATTAGGTATCATTACAGGACAAAAAACTTATTATTTCCAGCCGCCCATCACCTCCTGTTCTCCTGGAATTCATCCTTTATGAGAATTCCATATTGGAACTACAATAAAATGGAAAAAATTTACTAAAATGAAAAATGTTAGTATTCTAGTATTTAGGTATCATTACAGGACGAAAAACTTATTATTTCCAGCCGCCCATCACCTCCTGTTCTCAAAAAATTCATCCTTTAGTGGAATTCTAGATTGGAAATACAATAAAATGGAAAAAATTTACTAAAATGAAAAATGTTAGTATTCTAGTATTTAGGTATCATTACAAGACGAAAAACTTATATTTTCCAGCTGCCCGTCACCTCCTGTTCTCCTGGAATACATCCTTTATGAGAATTCCATATTGGAACTACAATAAAATGGAAAAAATTTACTAAAATGAAAAATGTTAGTATTCTAGTATTTAGGTATCATTACAAGACGAAAAACTTATTATTTCCAGCCGCCCATCACCTCCTGTTCTCTTGGAATACATCCTTTAGTGCAATTCAAAATTGGAAATACAATAAAATGGAAAAAATTAATTAAAATGAAAAATGTTAGTATTCTAGTATTTAGGTATCATTACAAGACGAAAAACTTATTATTTCCAGCCGCCCATCACCTCCTGTTCTCAAAAAATTCATCCTTTAGTGGAATTCTAGATTGGAAATACAATAAAATGGAAAAAATTAATTAAAATGAAATATGTTAGTATTCTAGTATTTAGGTATCATTACAAGACGAAAAACTTATATTTTCCAGCTGCCCGTCACCTCCTGTTCTCTTGGAATACATCCTTTAGTGCAATTCAAAATTGGAAATACAATAAAATGGAAAAAATTAATTAAAATGAAAAATGTTAGTATTCTAGTATTTAGGTATCATTACAAGACGAAAAACTTATTATTTCCAGCCGCCCATCACCTCCTGTTCTCAAAAAATTCATCCTTTAGTGGAATTCTAGATTGGAAATACAATAAAATGGAAAAAATTAATTAAAATGAAAAATGTTAGTATTCTATTATTTAGGTATCATTACAAGACGAAAAACTTATTATTTCCAGCCGCCCATCACCTCCTGTTCTCCTGGAATTCATCCTTTATGAGAATTCCATATTGGAACTACAATAAAATGGAAAAAATTTACCAAAATGAAAAATGTTAGTATTGTAGTATTTAGGTATCATTACAAGACAAAAAACTTATTATTTCCAGCCGCCCATCACCTCCTGTTCTCAAAAAATTCATCCTTTAGTGGAATTCTAGATTGGAAATACAATAAAATGGAAAAAATTAACTAAAATGGAAAATGTTAGTATTCTAGTGATTAGGTATCATTACTGGACGAAAAACTTATATTTTCCAGCTGCCCGTCACCTCCTGTTCTCTTGGAATACATCCTTTAGTGGAATTCCAAATTGGAAATACAATAAAATGGAAAAAATTAATTAAAATGAAAAATGTTAGTATTCTAGTATTTAGGTATCATTACAGGACAAAAAACTTATTATTTCCAGCCGCCCATCACCTCCTGTTCTCACAAAATTCATCCATTAGTGCAATTCAAAATTGGGAATACAATAAAATGGAAAAAATTAATTAAAATGAAAAATGTTAGTATTCTAGTAATTAGGTATCATTACAGGACAAAAAACTTATTATTTCCAGCCGCCCATCACCTCCAGTTCTCACAAAATTCATCCTTTAGTGCAATTCTAAATTGGAAATACAATAAAATGGAAAAAATTAATTAAAATGAAAAATGTTAGTATTCTAGTAAATGGGTATCATTACAGGACGAAAAACTTATATTTTCCAGCTGCCCGTCACCTCCTGGTCTCTTGGAATACATCCTTTAGTGGAATTCCAAATTGGAAATACAATAAAATGGAAAAAATTAACTAAAATGAAAAATGTTAGTATTCTAGTATTTAGGTATCATTACAAGACGAAAAACTTATTATTTCTAGCCGCCCATCACCTCCTGTTCTCAAAAAATTCATCCTTTAGTGGAATTCTAGATTGGAAATACAATAAAATGGAAAAAATTAACTAAAATGGAAAATGTTAGTATTCTAGTATTTAGGTATCATTACAAGACGAAAAACTTATATTTTCCAGCTGCCCGTCACCTCCTGTTCTCTTGGAATACATCCTTTAGTGGAATTCCAAATTGGAAATACAATAAAATGGAAAAAATTAACTAAAATGAAGAATGTTAGTATTCTAGTATTTAGGTATCATTACAGGACGAAAAACTTATTATTTCCAGCCGCCCATCACCTCCTGTTCTCCAAAAATTCATCCTTTAGTGGAATTCTAGATTGGAAATACAATAAAATGGAAAAAATTAATTAAAATGAAAAATGTTAGTATTCTAGTATTTAGGTATCATTACAAGACGAAAAACTTATTATTTCCAGCCGCCCATCACCTCCTGTTCTCACAAAATTCATCCTTTAGTGCAATTCAAAATTGGAAATACAATAAAATGGAAAAAATTAATTAAAATGAAAAATGTTAGTATTCTAGTATTTAGGTATCATTACAGGACAAAAAACTTATTATTTCCAGCCGCCCATCACCTCCTGTTCTCCTGGAATTCATCCTTTATGAGAATTCCATATTGGAACTACAATAAAATGGAAAAAATTTACTAAAATGAAAAATGTTAGTATTCTAGTATTTAGGTATCATTACAAGACAAAAAACTTATTATTTCCAGCCGCCCATCACCTCCTGTTCTCAAATAATTCATCCTTTAGTGGAATTCTAGATTGGAAATACAATAAAATGGAATAAATTAATTAAAATGAAAAATGTTAGTATTCTAGTATTTAGGTATCATTACAAGACGAAAAACTTATTATTTCCAGCCGCCCATAACCTCCAGTTCTCACAAAATTCATCCTTTAGTGCAATTCTAGATTGGAAATACAATAAAATGGAAAAAATTAATTAAAATGAAAAATGTTAGTATTCTAGTATTTAGGTATCATTACAAGATGAAAAACTTATTATTTCCAGCCGCCCATCACCTCCTGTTCTCACAAAATTCATCCTTTAGTGGAATTCTAGATTGGAAATACAATAAAATGGAAAAAATTAATTAAAATGAAAAATGTTAGTATTCTAGTATTTAGGTATCATTACAAGGCGAAAAACTTATTATTTCCAGCCGCCCATCACCTCCTGTTCTCCTGGAATTCATCCTTTATGAGAATTCCATAATGGAAATACAATAAAATGGAAAAAATTAATTAAAATGAAAAATGTTAGTATTCTAGTATTTAGGTATGATTACAAGACGAAAAACTTATTATTTCCAGCCGCCCATCACCTCCTGTTCTCAAAAAATTCATCCTTTAGTGGAATTCTAGATTGGAAATACAATAAAATGGAAAAAATTAACTAAAATGGAAAATGTTAGTATTCTAGTGATTAGGTATCATTACTGGACGAAAAACTTATATTTTCCAGCTGCCCGTCACCTCCTGTTCTCTTGGAATACATCCTTTATTGGAATTCCAAATTGGAAATACAATAAAATGGAAAAAATTAATTAAAATGAAAAATGTTAGTATTCTAGTAATTAGGTATCATTACAGGACAAAAAACTTATTATTTCCAGCCGCCCATCACCTCCTGTTCTCCTGGAATTCATCCTTTATGAGAATTCCATATTGGAACTACAATAAAATGGAAAAAATTTACTAAAATGAAAAATGTTAGTATTCTAGTATTTAGGTATCATTACAGGACGAAAAACTTATTATTTCCAGCCGCCCATCACCTCCTGTTCTCAAAAAATTCATCCTTTAGTGGAATTCTAGATTGGAAATACAATAAAATGGAAAAAATTTACTAAAATGAAAAATGTTAGTATTCTAGTATTTAGGTATCATTACAAGACGAAAAACTTATATTTTCCAGCTGCCCGTCACCTCCTGTTCTCCTGGAATACATCCTTTATGAGAATTCCATATTGGAACTACAATAAAATGGAAAAAATTTACTAAAATGAAAAATGTTAGTATTCTAGTATTTAGGTATCATTACAAGACGAAAAACTTATTATTTCCAGCCGCCCATCACCTCCTGTTCTCTTGGAATACATCCTTTAGTGCAATTCAAAATTGGAAATACAATAAAATGGAAAAAATTAATTAAAATGAAAAATGTTAGTATTCTAGTATTTAGGTATCATTACAAGACGAAAAACTTATTATTTCCAGCCGCCCATCACCTCCTGTTCTCAAAAAATTCATCCTTTAGTGGAATTCTAGATTGGAAATACAATAAAATGGAAAAAATTAATTAAAATGAAATATGTTAGTATTCTAGTATTTAGGTATCATTACAAGACGAAAAACTTATATTTTCCAGCTGCCCGTCACCTCCTGTTCTCTTGGAATACATCCTTTAGTGCAATTCAAAATTGGAAATACAATAAAATGGAAAAAATTAATTAAAATGAAAAATGTTAGTATTCTAGTATTTAGGTATCATTACAAGACGAAAAACTTATTATTTCCAGCCGCCCATCACCTCCTGTTCTCAAAAAATTCATCCTTTAGTGGAATTCTAGATTGGAAATACAATAAAATGGAAAAAATTAATTAAAATGAAAAATGTTAGTATTCTATTATTTAGGTATCATTACAAGACGAAAAACTTATTATTTCCAGCCGCCCATCACCTCCTGTTCTCCTGGAATTCATCCTTTATGAGAATTCCATATTGGAACTACAATAAAATGGAAAAAATTTACCAAAATGAAAAATGTTAGTATTGTAGTATTTAGGTATCATTACAAGACAAAAAACTTATTATTTCCAGCCGCCCATCACCTCCTGTTCTCAAAAAATTCATCCTTTAGTGGAATTCTAGATTGGAAATACAATAAAATGGAAAAAATTAACTAAAATGGAAAATGTTAGTATTCTAGTGATTAGGTATCATTACTGGACGAAAAACTTATATTTTCCAGCTGCCCGTCACCTCCTGTTCTCTTGGAATACATCCTTTAGTGGAATTCCAAATTGGAAATACAATAAAATGGAAAAAATTAATTAAAATGAAAAATGTTAGTATTCTAGTATTTAGGTATCATTACAGGACAAAAAACTTATTATTTCCAGCCGCCCATCACCTCCTGTTCTCACAAAATTCATCCATTAGTGCAATTCAAAATTGGGAATACAATAAAATGGAAAAAATTAATTAAAATGAAAAATGTTAGTATTCTAGTAATTAGGTATCATTACAGGACAAAAAACTTATTATTTCCAGCCGCCCATCACCTCCAGTTCTCACAAAATTCATCCTTTAGTGCAATTCTAAATTGGAAATACAATAAAATGGAAAAAATTAATTAAAATGAAAAATGTTAGTATTCTAGTAAATGGGTATCATTACAGGACGAAAAACTTATATTTTCCAGCTGCCCGTCACCTCCTGGTCTCTTGGAATACATCCTTTAGTGGAATTCCAAATTGGAAATACAATAAAATGGAAAAAATTAACTAAAATGAAAAATGTTAGTATTCTAGTATTTAGGTATCATTACAAGACGAAAAACTTATTATTTCTAGCCGCCCATCACCTCCTGTTCTCAAAAAATTCATCCTTTAGTGGAATTCTAGATTGGAAATACAATAAAATGGAAAAAATTAACTAAAATGGAAAATGTTAGTATTCTAGTATTTAGGTATCATTACAAGACGAAAAACTTATATTTTCCAGCTGCCCGTCACCTCCTGTTCTCTTGGAATACATCCTTTAGTGGAATTCCAAATTGGAAATACAATAAAATGGAAAAAATTAACTAAAATGAAGAATGTTAGTATTCTAGTATTTAGGTATCATTACAGGACGAAAAACTTATTATTTCCAGCCGCCCATCACCTCCTGTTCTCCAAAAATTCATCCTTTAGTGGAATTCTAGATTGGAAATACAATAAAATGGAAAAAATTAATTAAAATGAAAAATGTTAGTATTCTAGTATTTAGGTATCATTACAAGACGAAAAACTTATTATTTCCAGCCGCCCATCACCTCCTGTTCTCACAAAATTCATCCTTTAGTGCAATTCAAAATTGGAAATACAATAAAATGGAAAAAATTAATTAAAATGAAAAATGTTAGTATTCTAGTATTTAGGTATCATTACAGGACAAAAAACTTATTATTTCCAGCCGCCCATCACCTCCTGTTCTCCTGGAATTCATCCTTTATGAGAATTCCATATTGGAACTACAATAAAATGGAAAAAATTTACTAAAATGAAAAATGTTAGTATTCTAGTATTTAGGTATCATTACAAGACAAAAAACTTATTATTTCCAGCCGCCCATCACCTCCTGTTCTCAAATAATTCATCCTTTAGTGGAATTCTAGATTGGAAATACAATAAAATGGAATAAATTAATTAAAATGAAAAATGTTAGTATTCTAGTATTTAGGTATCATTACAAGACGAAAAACTTATTATTTCCAGCCGCCCATAACCTCCAGTTCTCACAAAATTCATCCTTTAGTGCAATTCTAGATTGGAAATACAATAAAATGGAAAAAATTAATTAAAATGAAAAATGTTAGTATTCTAGTATTTAGGAATCATTACAAGACGAAAAACTTATTATTTCCAGCCGCCCATCACCTCCTGTTCTCAAAAAATTCATCCTTTAGTGGAATTCTATATTGGAAATACAATAAAATGGAAAAAATTAATTAAAATGAAAAATGTTAGTATTCTAGTATTTAGGTATCATTACAATACGAAAAACTTATTATTTCCAGCCGCCCATTACCTCCAGTTCTCACAAAATTCATCCTTTAGTGCAATTCTAGATTGGAAATACAATAAAATGGAAAAAATTAATTAAAATGAAAAATGGTAGTATTCTAGTATTTAGGTATCATTACAAGACGAAAAACTTATTATTTCCAGCCGCCCATCACCTCCAGTTCTCACAAAATTCATCCTTTAGTGCAATTCTAGATTGGAAATACAATAAAATGGAAAAAATTTACTAAAATGAAAAATGTTAGTATTCTAGTAAATGGGTATCATTACAGGACGAAAAACTTATATTTTCCAGCTGCCCGTCACCTCCTGGTCTCTTGGAATACATCCTTTAGTGGAATTCCAAATTGGAAATACAATAAAATGGAAAAAATTAACTAAAATGAAGAATGTTAGTATTCTAGTATTTAGGTATCATTACAGGACGAAAAACTTATTATTTCCAGCCGTCCATCACCTCCTGTTCTCCAAAAATTCATCCTTTAGTGGAATTCTAGATTGGAAATACAATAAAATGGAAAAAATTAATTAAAATGAAAAATGTTAGTATTCTAGTATTTAGGTATCATTACAAGACGAAAAACTTATTATTTCCAGCCGCCCATCACCTCCTGTTCTCACAAAATTCATCCTTTAGTGCAATTCAAAATTGGAAATACAATAAAATGGAAAAAATTAATTAAAATGAAAAATGTTAGTATTGTAGTATTTAGGTATCATTACAGGACAAAAAACTTATTATTTCCACCCGCCCATCACCTCCTGTTCTCCTGGAATTCATCCTTTATGAGAATTCCATATTGGAACTACAATAAAATGGAAAAAATTTACTAAAATGAAAAATGTTAGTATTCTAGTATTTAGGTATCATTACAAGACAAAAAATTTATTATTTCCAGCCGCCCATCACCTCTTGTTCTCAAAAAATTCATCCTTTAGTGGAATTCTAGATTGGAAATACAATAAAATGGAAAAAATTAATTAAAATGAAAAATGTTAGTATTCTAGTATTTAGGAATCATTACAAGACGAAAAACTTATTATTTCCAGCCGCCCATCACCTCCTGTTCTCAAAAAATTCATCCTTTAGTGGAATTCTAGATTGGAAATACAATAAAATGGAAAAAATTAATTAAAATGAAAAATGTTAGTATTCTAGTATTTAGGTATCATTACAAGACGAAAAACTTATTATTTCCAGCCGCCCATCACCTCCAGTTCTCACAAAATTCATCCTTTAGTGCAATTCTAGATTGGAAATACAATAAAATGGAAAAAATTAATTAAAATGAAAAATGTTAGTATTCTAGTAAATGGGTATCATTACAGGACGAAAAACATATTTTCCAGCTGCCCGTCACCTCCTGGTCTCTTCGAATACATCCTTTAGTGGAATTCCAAATTGGAAATACAATAAAATGGAAAAAATTAACTAAAATGAACAATGTTAGTATTCTAGTATTTAGGTATCATTACAGGACGAAAAACTTATTATTTTCAGCCGCCCATCACCTCCTGTTCTCAAAAAATTCATCCTTTAGTGGAATTCTAGATTGGAAATACAATAAAATGGAAAAAATTAATTAAAATGAAAAATGTTAGTATTCTAGTATTTAGGTATCATTACAAGACGAAAAACTTATTATTTCCAGCCGCCCATCACCTCCTGTTCTCAAAAAATTCATCCTTTAGTTGAATTCTAGATTGGAAATACAATAAAATGGAAATATATAATTAAAATGAAAAATGTTAGTATTCTAGTAATTAGGTATCATTACAGGACAAAAAACTTATTATTTCCAGCCGCCCATCACCTCCTGTTCTCACAAAATTCATCCTTTAGTGGAATTCTAGATTGGAAATACAATAAAATGGAAAAAATTAATTAAAATGAAAAATGTTAGTATTCTAGTATTTAGGTATCATTACAAGACGAAAAACTTATTATTTCCAGCCGCCCATCACCTCCTGTTCTCCTGGAATTCATCCTTTATGAGAATTCCATATTGGAACTACAATAAAATGGAAAAAATTTACTAAAATGAAAAATGTTAGTATTCTAGTATTTAGGTATCATTACAAGACAAAAAACTTATTATTTCCAGCCGCCCATCACCTCCTGTTCTCAAAAAATTCATCCTTTAGTGGAATTCTAGATTGGAAATACAATAAAATGGAAAAAATTAACTAAAATGGAAAATGTTAGTATTCTAGTGATTAGGTATCATTACTGGACGAAAAACTTATATTTTCCAGCTGCCCGTCACCTCCTGTTCTCTTGGAATACATCCTTTAGTGGAATTCTAGATTGGAAATACAATAAAATGGAAAAAATTAATTAAAATGAAAAATGTTAGTATTCTAGTAATTAGGTATCATTACAGGACAAAAAACTTATTATTTCCAGCCGCCCATCACCTCCTGTTCTCCTGGAATTCATCCTTTATGAGAATTCCATATTGGAAATACAATAAAATGAAAAAAATTAATTAAAATGAAAAATGTTAGAATTCTAGTAAATGGGTATCATTACAGGACGAAAAACTTATATTTTCCAGCTGCCCGTCACCTCGTGGTCTCTTGGAATACATCCTTTAGTGGAATTCCAAATTGGAAATACAATAAAATGGAAAAAATTAACTAATATGAAGAATGTTAGTATTCTAGTATTTAGGTATCATTACAGGACGAAAAACTTATTATTTCCAGCCGCCCATCACCTCCTGTTCTCCAAAAATTCATCCTTTAGTGGAATTCTAGATTGGAAATACAATAAAATGGAAAAAATTAATTAAAATGAAAAATGTTAGTATTCTAGTATTTAGGTATCATTACAAGACGAAAAACTTATTATTTCCAGCCGCCCATCACCTCCTGTTCTCACAAAATTCATCCTTTAGTGCAATTCAAAATTGGAAATACAATAAAATGGAAAAAATTAATTAAAATGAAAAATGTTAGTATTCTAGTATTTAGGTATCATTACAGGACAAAAAACTTATTTCTTCCAGCCGCCCATCACCTCCTGTTCTCCTGGAATTCATCCTTTATGAGAATTCCATATTGGAACTACAATAAAATGGAAAAAATTTACTAAAATGAAAAATGTTAGTATTCTAGTATTTAGGTATCATTACAAGACAAAAAATTTATTATTTCCAGCCGCCCATCACCTCCTGTTCTCAAAAAATTCATCCTTTAGTGGAATTCTAGATTGGAAATACAATAAAATGGAAAAAATTAATTAAAATGAAAAATGTTAGTATTCTAGTATTTAGGTATCATTACAAGACGAAAAACTTATTATTTCCAGCCGCCCATCACCTCCTGTTCTCCTGGAATTCATCCTTTATGAGAATTCCATATTGGAACTACAATAAAATGGAAAAAATTTACCAAAATGAAAAATGTTAGTATTGTAGTATTTAGGTATCATTACAAGACAAAAAACTTATTATTTCCAGCCGCCCATCACCTCCTGTTCTCAAAAAATTCATCCTTTAGTGGAATTCTAGATTGGAAATACAATAAAATGGAAAAAATTAACTAAAATGGAAAATGTTAGTATTCTAGTGATTAGGTATCATTACTGGACGAAAAACTTATATTTTCCAGCTGCCCGTCACCTCCTGTTCTCTTGGAATACATCCTTTAGTGGAATTCCAAATTGGAAATACAATAAAATGGAAAAAATTAATTAAAATGAAAAATGTTAGTATTCTAGTATTTAGGTATCATTACAGGACAAAAAACTTATTATTTCCAGCCGCCCATCACCTCCTGTTCTCACAAAATTCATCCTTTAGTGCAATTCAAAATTGGGAATACAATAAAATGGAAAAAATTAATTAAAATGAAAAATGTTAGTATTCTAGTAATTAGGTATCATTACAGGACAAAAAACTTATTATTTCCAGCCGCCCATCACCTCCAGTTCTCACAAAATTCATCCTTTAGTGCAATTCTAAATTGGAAATACAATAAAATGGAAAAAATTAATTAAAATGAAAAATGTTAGTATTCTAGTAAATGGGTATCATTACAGGACGAAAAACTTATATTTTCCAGCTGCCCGTCACCTCCTGGTCTCTTGGAATACATCCTTTAGTGGAATTCCAAATTGGAAATACAATAAAATGGAAAAAATTAACTAAAATGAAGAATGTTAGTATTCTAGTATTTAGGTATCATTACAGGACGAAAAACTTATTATTTCCAGCCGCCCATCACCTCCTGTTCTCCAAAAATTCATCCTTTAGTGGAATTCTAGATTGGAAATACAATAAAATGGAAAAAATTAATTAAAATGAAAAATGTTAGTATTCTAGTATTTAGGTATCATTACAAGACGAAAAACTTATTATTTCCAGCCGCCCATCACCTCCTTTTCTCACAAAATTCATCCTTTAGTGCAATTCAAAATTGGAAATACAATAAAATGGAAAAAATTAATTAAAATGAAAAATGTTAGTATTCTAGTATTTAGGTATCATTACAGGACAAAAAACTTATTATTTCCAGCCGCCCATCACCTCCTGTTCTCCTGGAATTCATCCTTTATGAGAATTCCATATTGGAACTACAATAAAATGGAAAAAATTTACTAAAATGAAAAATGTTAGTATTCTAGTATTTAGGTATCATTACAAGACAAAAAATTTATTATTTCCAGCCGCCCATCACCTCCTATTCTCAAAAAATTCATCCTTTAGTGGAATTCTAGATTGGAAATACAATAAAATGGAAAAAATTAATTAAAATGAAAAATGTTAGTATTCTAGTATTTAGGAATCATTACAAGACGAAAAACTTATTATTTCCAGCCGCCCATCACCTCCTGTTCTCAAAAAATTCATCCTTTAGTGGAATTCTAGATTGGAAATACAATAAAATGGAAAAAATTAATTAAAATGATTGGAAATACAATAAAATGGAAAAAATTAATTAAAATGAAAAATGTTAGTATTCTAGTATTTAGGTATCATTACAAGACGAAAAACATTATTTCCAGCCGCCCATCACCTCCTGTTCTCAAAAAATTCATCCTTTAGTGGAATTCTAGATTGGAAATACAATAAAATGGAAAAAATTAATTAAAATGAAAAATGTTAGTATTCTAGTAATTAGGTATCATTACAGGACAAAAAACTTATTATTTCCAGCCGCCCATCACCTCCAGTTCTCACAAAATTCATCCTTTAGTGCAATTATAAATTGGAAATACAATAAAATGGAAAAAATTAATTAAAATGAAAAATGTTAGTATTCTAGTAAATGGGTATCATTACAGGACGAAAAACTTATATTTTCCAGCTGCCCACCTTCTGGTCTCTTGGAATACATCCTTTAGTGGAATTCCAAATTGGAAATACAATAAAATTGAAAAAATTAACTAAAATGAAGAATGTTAGTATTCTAGTATTTAGGTATCATTACAAGACGAAAAACTTATTATTTCCAGCCGCCCATCACCTCCTGTTCTCACAAAATTCATCATTTAGTGGAATTCTAGATTGGAAATACAATAAAATGGAAAAAATTAATTAAAATGAAAAATGTTAGTATTCTAGTATTTAGGTATCATTACAAGACGAAAAACTTATTATTTCCAGCCGCCCATCACCTCCTGTTCTCACAAAATTCATCCTTTAGTGCAATTCAAAATTGGAAATACAATAAAATGGAAAAAATTAATTAAAATGAAAAATGTTAGTATTCTAGTATTTAGGTATCATTACAAGACGAAAAACTTATTATTTCCAGCCGCCCATCACCTCCTGTTCTCACAAAATTCATCCTTTAGTGGAATTCTAGATTGGAAATACAATAAAATGGAAAAAATTAATTAAAATGAAAAATGTTAGTATTCTAGTATTTAGGTATCATTACAAGACGAAAAACTTATTATTTCCAGCCGCCCATCACCTCCTGTTCTCCTGGAATTCATCCTTTATGAGAATTCCATATTGGAACTACAATAAAATGGAAAAAATTTACTAAAATGAAAAATGTTAGTATTCTAGTATTTAGGTATCATTACAAGACGAAAAACTTATTATTTCCAGCCGCCCATCACCTCCTGTTCTCAAAAAATTCATCCTTTAGTGCAATTCAAAATTGGAAATACAATAAAATGGAAAAAATTAATTAAAATGAAAAATGTTAGTATTCTAGTATTTAGGTATCATTACAAGACGAAAAACTTATTATTTCCAGCCGCCCATCACCTCCTGTTCTCAAAAAATTCATCCTTTAGTGGAATTCTAGATTGGAAATACAATAAAATGGAAAAAATTAATTAAAATGAAAAATGTTAGTATTCTAGTAAATGGGTATCATTACAGGACGAAAAACTTATATTTTCCAGCTGCCCGTCACTTCCTGTTCTCTTGGAATACATCCTTTAGTGGAATTCTAGATTGGAAATACAATAAAATGGAAAAAATAATTAAAATGAAAAATGTTAGTATTCTAGTATTTAGGTATCATTACAAGACGAAAAACTTATTATTTCCAGCCGCCCATCACCTCCTGTTCTCAAAATATTCATCCTTTAGTGGAATTCTAGATTGGAAATACAATAAAATGGAAAAAATTAATTAAAATGAAAAATGTTAGTATTCTAGTAATTAGGTATCATTACAAGACAAAAAACTTATTATTTCCAGCCGCCCATCACCTCCTGTTCTCAAAAAATTCATCCTTTAGTGGAATTCTAGATTGGAAATACAATAAAATGGAAAAAATTAACTAAAATGGAAAATGTTAGTATTCTAGTGATTATGTATCATTACTGGACGAAAAAATTATATTTTCCAGCTGCCCGTCACCTCCTGTTCTCTTGGAATACATCCTTTATTGCAATTCAAAATTGGAAATACAATAAAATGGAAAAAATTAATTAAAATAAAAAATGTTAGTATTCTAGTATTTAGGTATCATTACAAGACGAAAAACTTATTATTTCCAGCCGCCCATCACCTCCTGTTCTCAAAAAATTCATCCTTTAGTGGAATTCTAGATTGGAAATACAATAAAATGGAAAAAATTAACTAAAATGGAAAATGTTAGTATTCTAGTAATTAGGTATCATTACAAGACGAAAAACTTATTATTTCCAGCCGCCCGTCACCTCCAGTTCTCACAAAATTCATCCTTTAGTGCAATTCTAAATTGGAAATACAATAAAATGGAAAAAATTAATTAAAATGAAAAATGTTAGTATTCTAGTATTTAGGTATCATTACAAGACGAAAAACTTATTATTTCCAGCCGCCCATCACCTCCTGTTCTCAAAAAATTCATCCTTTAGTGGAATTCTAGATTGGAAATACAATAAAATGGAAAAAATTAATTAAAATGAAAAATGTTAGTATTCTAGTAATTAGGTATCATTACAGGACAAAAAAATTATTATTTCCAGCCGCCCACCACCTCCTGTTCTCCTGGAATTCATCCTTTATGAGAATTCCATATTGGAACTACAATAAAATGGAAAAAATTTACTAAAATAAAGAATGTTAGTATTCTAGTATTTAGGTATCATTACAGGACGAAAAACTTATATTTTCCAGCTGCCCGTCACCTCCTGTTCTCTTGGAATACATCCTTTAGTGGAATTCCAAATTGGAAATACAATAAAATGGAAAAAATTAATTAAAATGAAAAATGTTAGTATTCTAGTATTTAGGTATCATTACAAGACGAAAAACTTATATTTTCCAGCGGCCCGTCACCTCCTGTTCTCTTGGAATACATCCTTTAGTGGAATTCCAAATTGGAAATACAATAAAATGGAAAAAATTAATTAAAATGAAAAATGTAAGTGTTCTAGTAATTAGGTATCATTACAGGACAAAAAACTTATTATTTCCAGCCGCCCATCACCTCCTGTTCTCACAAAATTCATCCTTTAGTGGAATTCTAGATTGGAAATACAATAAAATGGAAAAAATTAATTAAAATGAAAAATGTTAGTATTCTAGTATTTAGGTATCATTACAGGACGAAAAACTTATATTTTCCAGCTGCCCGTCACCTCCTGTTCTCTTGGAATACATCCTTTAGTGGAATTCCAAATTGGAAATACAATAAAATGGAAAAAATTAATTAAAATGAAAAATGTTAGTATTCTAGTATTTAGGTATCATTACAAGACGAAAAACTTATATTTTCCAGCGGCCCGTCACCTCCTGTTCTCTTGGAATACATCCTTTGGTGGAATTCCAATTTGGAAATACAATAAAATGGAAAAAATTAATTAAAATGAAAAATGTAAGTGTTCTAGTAATTAGGTATCATTACAGGACAAAAAACTTATTATTTCCAGCCGCCCATCACCTCCTGTTCTCACAAAATTCATCCTTTAGTGGAATTCTAGATTGGAAATACAATAAAATGGAAAAAATTAATTAAAATGAAATATGTTAGTATTCTAGTATTTAGGTATCATTACAAGACGAAAAACTTATTATTTCCAGCCGCCCATCACCTCCTGTTCTCAAAAAATTCATCCTTTAGTGCAATTCTAGATTGGAAATACAATAAAATGGAAAAAATTAACTAAAATGGAAAATGTTAGTATTCTAGTGATTAGGTATCATTACTGGACGAAAAACTTATATTTTCCAGCTGCCCGTCACCTCCTGTTCTCTTGGAATACATCCTTTAGTGGAATTCCAAATTGGAAATACAATAAAATGGAAAAAATTAATTAAAATGAAAAATGTTAGTATTCTAGTATTTAGGTATCATTACAGGACAAAAAACTTATTATTTCCAGCCGCCCATCACCTCCTGTTCTCACAAAATTCATCCTTTAGTGGAATTCCATATTGGAAATACAATAAAATGGAAAAAATTAACTAAAATGGAAAATGTTAGTATTCTAGTGATTAGGTATCATTACTGGACGAAAAACTTATATTTTCCAGCTGCCCGTCACCTCCTGTTCTCTTGGAATACATCCTTTAGTGGAATTCCAAATTGGAAATACAATAAAATGGAAAAAATAAATTTAAAATGAAAAATGTTAGTATTCTAGTATTTAGGTATCATTACAGGACGAAAACTTATTATTTCCAGCCGCCCATCACCTCCTGTTCTCAAAAAATTCATCCTTTAGTGGAATTCTAGATTGGAAATACAATAAAATGGAAAAAATTAATTAAAATGAAAAATGTTAGTATTCTAGTAATTAGGTATCATTACAGGACAAAAAACTTATATTTTCCAGCTGCCCGTCACCTCCTGTTCTCTTGGAATACATCCTTTAGTGGAATTCCAAATTGGAAATACAATAAAATGGAAAAAATTAATTAAAATGAAAAATGTTAGTATTCTAGTATTTAGATATCATTACAGGACAAAAAACTTATTATTTCCAGCCGCCCATCACCTCCTGTTCTCACAAAATTCATCCTTTAGTGGAATTCTAGATTGGAAATACAATAAAATGGAAAAAATTAACTAAAATGGAAAATGTTAGTATTCTAGTGATTAGGTATCATTACTGGACGAAAAACTTATATTTTCCAGCTGCCCGTCACCTCCTGTTCTCTTGGAATACATCCTTTAGTGGAATTCCAAATTGGAAATACAATAAAATGGAAAAAATTAATTAAAATGAAAAATGTTAGTATTCTAGTATTTAGGTATCATTACAGGACGAAAAACTTATTATTTCCAGCCGCCCATCACCTCCTGTTCTCAAAAAATTCATCCTTTAGTGGAATTCTAGATTGGAAATACAATAAAATGGAAAAAATTAATTAAAATGAAAAATGTTAGTATTCTAGTAATTAGGTATCATTACAGGACAAAAAACTTATTATTTCCAGCCGCCCATCACCTCCAGTTCTCACAAAATTCATCCTTTAGTGCAATTCTAAATTGGAAATACAATAAAATGAAAAAAATTAATTAAAATGAAAAATGTTAGTATTCTAGTAAATGGGTATCATTACAGGACGAAAAACTTATATTTTCCAGCTGCCCGTCACCTTCTGGTCTCTTGGAATACATCCTTTAGTGGAATTCCAAATTGGAAATACAATAAAATTGAAAAAATTAACTAAAATGAAGAATGTTAGTATTCTAGTATTTAGGTATCATTACAGGACGAAAAACTTATTATTTCCAGCCGCCCATCACCTCCTGTTCTCCAAAAATTCATCCTTTAGTGGAATTCTAGATTGGAAATACAATAAAATGGAAAAAATTAATTAAAATGAAAAATGTTAGTATTCTAGTATTTAGGTATCATTACAAGACGAAAAACTTATTATTTCCAGCCGCCCATCACCTCCTGTTCTCACAAAATTCATCCCTTAGTGGAATTCTAGATTGGAAATACAATAAAATGGAAAAAATTAATTAAAATGAAAAATGTTAGTATTCTAGTATTTAGGTATCATTACAAGACGAAAAACTTATTATTTCCAGCCGCCCATCACCTCCTGTTCTCCTGGAATTCATCCTTTATGAGAATTCCATATTGGAACTACAATAAAATGGAAAAAATTTACTAAAATGAAAAATGTTAGTATTCTAGTATTTAGGTATCATTACAAGACAAAAAACTTATTATTTCCAGCCGCCCATCACCTCCTGTTCTCAAAAAATTCATCCTTTAGTGGAATTCTAGATTGGAAATACAATAAAATGGAAAAAATTAACTAAAATGGAAAATGTTAGTATTCTAGTGATTAGGTATCATTACTGGACGAAAAACTTATATTTTCCAGCTGCCCGTCACCTTCTGTTCTCTTGGAATACATCCTTTAGTGGAATTCCAAATTGGAAATACAATAAAATGGAAAAAATTAATTAAAATGAAAAATGTTAGTATTCTAGTATTTAGGTATCATTACAAGACGAAAAACTTATTATTTCCAGCCGCCCATCACCTCCTGTTCTCACAAAATTCATCCTTTAGTGCAATTCTAAATTGGAAATACAATAAAATGGAAAAAATTAATTAAAATGAAAAATGTTAGTATTCTAGTATTTAGGTATCATTACAAGACGAAAAACTTATTATTTCCAGCCGCCCGTCACCTCCTGTTCTCACAAAATTCATCCTTTAGTGCAATTCAAAATTGGAAATACAATAAAATGGAAAAAATTAATTAAAATGAAAAATGTTAGTAATCTAGTATTTAGGTATCATTACTGGACGAAAAACTTATATTTTCCAGCTGCCCGTCACCTCCTGTTCTCTTGGAATACATCCTTTAGTGGAATTCCAAATTGGAAATACAATAAAATGGAAAAAATTTACTAAAATGAAAAATGTTAGTATTCTAGTATTTAGGTATCATTACAAGACAAAAAACTTATTATTTCCAGCCGCCCATCACCTCCTGTTCTCAAAAAATTCATCCTTTAGTGGAATTCTAGATTGGAAATACAATAAAATGGAAAAAATTAATTAAAATGAAAAATGTTAGTATTCTAGTAAATGGGTATCATTACAGGACGAAAAACTTATATTTTCCAGCTGCCCGTCACCTCCTGTTCTCTGGAATACATCCTTTAGTGGAATTCCAAATTGGAAATACAATAAAATGGAAAAAATTAATTAAAATGAAAAATGTTAGTATTCTAGTATTTAGGTATCATTACAAGACGAAAAACTTATTATTTCCAGCCGCCCATCACCTCCTGTTCTCACAAAATTCATCCTTTAGTGGAATTCTAGATTGGAAATACAATAAAATGGAAAAAATTAATTAAAATGAAAAATGTTAGTATTCTAGTATTTAGGTATCATTACAAGACGAAAAACTTATTATTTCCAGCCGCCCATCACCTCCTGTTCTCAAAAAATTCATCCTTTAGTGCAATTCTAGATTGGAAATACAATAAAATGGAAAAAATTAACTAAAATGGAAAATGTTAGTATTCTAGTGATTAGGTATCATTACTGGACGAAAAACTTATATTTTCCAGCTGCCCGTCACCTCCTGTTCTCTTGGAATACATCCTTTAGTGGAATTCCAAATTGGAAATACAATAAAATGGAAAAAATTAATTAAAATGAAAAATGTTAGTATTCTAGTATTTAGGTATCATTACAAGACGAAAAACTTATTATTTCCAGCCGCCCATCACCTCCTGTTCTCAAAAAATTCATCCTTTAGTGCAATTCTAGATTGGAAATACAATAAAATGGAAAAAATTAACTAAAATGGAAAATGTTAGTATTCTAGTGATTAGGTATCATTACTGGACGAAAAAGTTATATTTTCCAGCTGCCCGTCACCTCCTGTTCTCTTGGAATACATCCTTTAGTGGAATTCCAAATTGGAAATACAATAAAATGGAAAAAAGTTAATTAAAATGAAAAATGTTAGTATTCTAGTATTTAGGTATCATTACAGGACAAAAAACTTATTATTTCCAGCCACCCATCACCTCCTGTTCTCACAAAATTCATCCTTTAGTGGAATTCTAGATTGGAAATACAATAAAATGGAAAAAATTAACTAAAATGGAAAATGTTAGTATTCTAGTGATTAGGTATCATTACTGGACGAAAAACTTATATTTTCCAGCTGCCCGTCACCTCCTGTTCTCTTGGAATACATCCTTTAGTGGAATTCCAAATTGGAAATACAATAAAATGGAAAAAATTAATTAAAATGAAAAATGTTAGTATTCTAGTATTTAGGTATCATTACAGGACGAAAAACTTATTATTTCCAGCCGCCCATCACCTCCTGTTCTCAAAAAATTCATCCTTTAGTGGAATTCTAGATTGGAAATACAATAAAATGGAAAAAATTAATTAAAATGAAAAATGTTAGTATTCTAGTAATTAGGTATCATTACAGGACAAAAAACTTATTATTTCCAGCCGCCCATCACCTCCAGTTCTCACAAAATTCATCCTTTAGTGCAATTCTAAATTGGAAATACAATAAAATGGAAAAAATTAATTAAAATGAAAAATGTT
The DNA here is from genome assembly GCA_963402855.1 of Ormia ochracea. Taxonomy (NCBI): domain Eukaryota; kingdom Metazoa; phylum Arthropoda; class Insecta; order Diptera; family Tachinidae; genus Ormia; species Ormia ochracea. The sequence goes on from CAUJRP010000015.1 coordinate 56,519, forward strand.
AGTATTCTAGTAAATGGGTATCATTACAGGACGAAAAACTTATATTTTCCAGCTGCCCGTCACCTTCTGGTCTCTTGGAATACATCCTTTAGTGGAATTCCAAATTGGAAATACAATAAAATTGAAAAAATTAACTAAAATCAAGAATGTTAGTATTCTAGTATTTAGGTATCATTACAGGACGAAAAACTTATTATTTCCAGCCGCCCATCACCTCCTGTTCTCCAAAAATTCATCCTTTAGTGGAATTCTAGATTGGAAATACAATAAAATGGAAAAAATTAATTAAAATGAAAAATGTTAGTATTCTAGTATTTAGGTATCATTACAAGACGAAAAACTTATTATTTCCAGCCGCCCATCACCTCCTGTTCTCACAAAATTCATCCTTTAGTGGAATTCTAGATTGGAAATACAATAAAATGGAAAAAATTAATGAAAATGAAAAATGTTAGTATTCTAGTATTTAGGTATCATTACAA